>VZTB01001251.1:109648-172696 GCA_013397245.1 Thryothorus ludovicianus
CGGGGGGGGGGCACGCACGCGGAGAGGGGCGGGGCCAAAGCAGGCAAGAGCCGCCCACGGCACGGACTGCGGGATTTGGGAGCAGCTGAGACACCTCTTAAGAACATGAAAAGTTAAGCTAAAGGCTGTGTGGGCTAAAACACCTTTCAACTCTGATTGTGATGTGTGGAAAACGCAGAATGAACAGAATGTAGACAAACAGGAATACAAATAAATTAGAAGGGAGAGATAAAAAACTCTCCCATAATGTTTATTTCGTGTAACAGTTAAAATCCCTAGTTTAAAAGAGAGAAAAGGAAATGTAAATAAACTGCTCCACTTGTGCTGCTCAGTTTGACCAGTCACGATGCACTCGAAACTGCCAGCTTTTTAAGATGGTCCATGAATACCTGGAGACTCACATCATCTGTCAGGATTGGAGCTCCTGATTCCTGCAGAAAAGATAACGAAATAATGAGCCTAAAATACTGTTGGTAACACAGGGGACAAACTGAAAGCAAATCAAATGTCAACACTCCGAAATAATTGCCTGCTAAAGCCACCACCTTTTTCTCCTGCAAAAGACAGATGCTACTCTTTGGCAACAGTACTGACATTAACTTCTCCTGCAATCTGAACTGCTGCAGGAAAGTCTCTTCTTCCTAAAGCACTGGGAATTCTGCTGCCCAAAGCTCTACACAAATTAGGTAAGCAAAGAGGATATAAACGTTGAGTATTCTCAGCTAAATTAAATCTACATGTATCCATATGCTAGCTCTTTTTCCAGAATACTGGAAATGTGTAACATCCAGGCTTGAAAACTCCATTCTGATCATCCAGTGCTGCTTATCTCGTCAACAGCCATAAGGAACCAAAGACAAATGTCTTTGTTTGTGGCCACTTGGTGAGACAGGATGGCTACTACACACACAAACATGTCCATGTGTATTTTACAGCATTCCCAAACATGAGCAGCTCTCACATTGCTTACCTGGCCCCAGGCATAGAGGTTATTGTGGGTCTGAGAAGGATTCACTTTAGACAGGAGGAACCGGGCCTATAAAGACAAAATAGGAGGAGTTTGGTAAAATGAGAGACCTGTCTGCTCCCTCAGGCTTCATCTCACCTTACGTGCATGACCAGCAATGTTTCACTGCTTTTGCAATGTACAAATTTAACTTAAGCAGGTTTCAAGTACAGAAATCCCTGCTCCACAGACAACTTGCCTCCCAGGGGTACTGTTGGGGGTTGGGTTGCTTTCTTATAGAATTTTTTCCCAGAAGTTGCTAGGAAGCCTATTGTTGAGTGCTTGTGGGCACTTACAAGTACTTGGAAAAGACAAAGGGAGTCATTGCCCTGCACCCACTGCTGCTTCAGTTTTGCTCTGGGTTTCTCCACGCTGTTTCTCCTGCCCAGCCGGGATGTTTCCTACAGCTCCAGCTACAGCCACCGAGCTTCGGATACACCTCGTGCCTCGGTATTCCTGCTCGCTCCAGAAAGGTGCCAGCATCGGAGAAAACTGTGACTGCTTCCCTAGCTGTTTGTTGTTAATGCTGTAGTTATTATTTTGTTTATCTTGTTAGACTCACTAGTAAAGAACTGTTATTCCTATCCCAATATCTTTGCCTGAGAGCCACTTTAATTTCAAAAATTATAGCAATTTGGAGAGGAGGTTTGCAGCCTCCATTCCAAGAGAGGCTCCTGCCTTTCCCTAGCAGACACACCTGTCTTCAAACTAAGACATGTACTGAGTGCCCTGCTACAGCAGGCAGGGCAGCTCTGATTCCATGGGACATGAATCCATGGCAAACACCAGCACTACTGTTCTCCCCATGCCACATCTGCTCTTCCAAAAAGGGCTCAATGCAAGACCAGTGTAACAGGGTCACATCAAAAATCAACACCAAATCTTTGGTTTGGAGCACCAGTTCTTGCCTCTTCACTGCTACAAACAAGCACAGCACACTGCAATTCCAGGAAAAGCGAAAATAAGAACAATTTTATATCCTCATTCAGAGTTTGAGAATGAAGAAACAGATGGTCAATCATTCAGCATTACTGTCCTAGCAAGCTAACTAGAGGCATGTAACCAAATCATTCATTTCCCACCTTTTTACTGGGGAATAATAATATTTAAGTCGGCTTTTCTATTTTTTTCTCACCCTTAGATTTCAAAAGCACATCCAGCAAATAATCAGCTTATTAAAAGACAGAGTTGTAGTAAAAGCTGATGAGAAAACATGCAAGCTCTGTATTTTGAAGAACTAAACAGTGTTTTACTACCAGAACCATCCTTTCAGAAAAGCAGAATGAGCCATTTGCTCTAGAAAACAACAGAAAGTGTTCCTCCAGCAATTTCCTTACCTGACTGCCCCCGTGCTCAGTGTGGATGTAACGTGGCATTGGGAATCTGGTCTGCAAGATTTCCTGGGCATCATCCAGTGGGGCTTGCAGGAGGTGCTTAAAGTTTTCATATTCAGGCATGTCTTGATATCCAGCTTTCTGCCACTGTGCAATAGTCTATTGATGGGACAAGGAGGAAATAAAATTGGAGCAAAGATGTCTACAAGCCTCCCCTTCTTACCCTGAATGTCTTAAGGCAGCAGAATGCTACAAGTGCTTCTGCTTGGGGGCAAACACACACCTTTGCTACCCTGGCTACAACATTACTTTCTGTCTCTGAATTTAGGCATAAGCATCCAACACAAAAGCTGCGAGCAACTTCCGCAGTGCCAGAGCAATTTGTTGAAAATCTCCAAAATGTTTCAGCCTGTGCCAACACAGAAATGAAGCATTTATAAATCACTGACATTTTGAACCTGACAGTATTTTCAAGGTATCCACTGCATGTACCATACGTATGCAGCAATTCCTCTATACATACACAGGTCAGACACTCAGCTCTTCCCTTGTCTGAATTTTACACAATTGCTGAGTGACTTGCTCTGCAACAGAAGATATAAACTCTTTAAGGTAACTCCAGTATCTAAGCACTTCCCCCAGTCATGAGGGAATATAGTAGCAGTGTCCAAAAATATTCAGTATTTAAAAGCAAAAACTGGAAAACTGCCTGATTTCTTTAAGAGCTGCCGTATCCGAGAATGAAAACCCTTAAAGCTAAGTCTGCCACTTCTCTGAAAATACTTGCAACTCTGTTAAAATACTTATCACCTTGTAACTCTGTCCTGCCTCTTTCTCTGGCCTTTTCCAGGCATGGTAAGGGACCACCTTCATGCCCAAGCCAACACAAGAGCTGCCACTCGGTGCAGAACATATCCTGAGTGATTCCAGTATTATTTTCACTCTGACAGTGGTAGGAATTGCATTCCAACATCAGTACGTACATGACATGGTTGTTATGTTGTGTGGGCTTTGCAAGAAGTTTGTTGATATTTCATACTACCAGCAAAGCTGTCTGCATGCAGGGCAGAAGGGAAGGAGCACAGACAGAAAGAGAACGTTTCACCATACCTCACCAAGGTAGATAACAATCTGGAAGAAAGTATCCATCAGCAGGATTCTGTCAGGAAGAATACTGCTGCTGTCCAAAAGCACTGGCTGGGGAAAATAAAGAACAAAGTCAGGCATCCCTAAGCCCTCAGATCTCAAGATGTCAGAGGGCAATTTCTGCTCATCCAAGCGTAATTTGATATGATCTTGAACAAAAGTATCTTGTCCTTTAATATTTTCTTTTTAAATCTATAAGGGCCTTCTGGCTGAAATAGTGTTACTTTGACAGAACACTCATTATTTTGGGTTGATTCCCCTCTTGCTGGAAAACACAGACTCACCTCAGGAGGCCCATGGAAAGAATAAGCATAAAGGATGGGCTGGATCATAATGAGAGACTGGGTCAGATCCTGCCTGGCAAAGTGGTGCCGGTAATAGGAGGATTCATCTGGGCTGTTATTGAAGACCTGCAGGAATGGGGAGCGCCGCAGGTGGAAGATGAACTGCACCAGAAAGAGGAGTGAGACAAGAATGTCAGCCAAAGTTGCCAAAACTTCTGGACCCAGGATTTTTGAACAGCAAATTCTTTGGGAAAAAGTCTACCCTTTAACTCCTCAGGCTTCTTCCCTTATAATCTTTTGCAGCACTGAACTACAGGACCAGTCCATTAAATTTAAAAAGCTCCTGTTCCTCCCCTCCTGAATCTGATCAATATCACAAAATGTTTTATCATCATTCCCACTCACTCCTGGCTGTAGGAAGTGACATTCTTACCTGAGGATACAAAGAAAATGATTCTGACAGCCTAAAGGAGCTGGGATCATCTTTGTTGTATTGTCCAAATTTCTGACACTGTTGGAAACAAAACAGGATACTTTGGTGGTTATCTCTATCTTTCTTTTCTAATTTTTTTTTTTTTTAGTATTAACACATTTTTTTCTAGCATGGTGTTATTCTGTTAATTTTTAAACAATCAAAGCATGAACCTGACAAGAACAAGTACTACAACATTTACAGGCTATTTTTCTTTAAGTCAGTGGTATCTGTCTTACTTGAATGAGAATGAAGATTCAATCTATTTTGATATATATACACATAAATAAAATCTAGAATTGAAATTATCCAAGAATGAAATAAATGATGCCTCTACAGCACTACCCATTTTTTTCCATTAATTCAGGGCTATTACACCTAAACTGTCCTGTACACTATGGAACACTTCTTGCAGAACAGCAGCAGACCAGTATTTCACCATTTAAATATCAGTGGTTTTATAAATTTAAATGATCCCAGAGTCATTTCAGCACACAGCATGCTTGTGTTCCAATCTCTATTTGACTTGGCCCTGGTTTTTTAGGGCCTGGTATGCCATACTGGGTTAGCACCAATCCCACACAGGTGTTTGGACAAGACCAACACTGCGTTAGACAATTTGGGCTTGTGAAATTCAAAGCAAGAGACTGTAGGAGGTTGCAGAATTAATTCAGATTACTATCCTGAACTTGGCCCACATCTCAATGCTGTGTCCAGCTTTGGGCTCTCCAGTGCACAACAGACATGGATATACTGGATTGGGTATAGCAGAGGCCACCAAGTTAGTCAGGGGTCAGAGCATCTTGTGAAGAAAATGAAGCTAAAGAAGCTGGGTTTGTTCAACTGGTTGAAGAGTGGGATCAGGGAGTCAACTTGCAGCATACCTGACTAGTAACTGGAAAAATGGCAATTCTGATTGAGAAAAAAAAAACAAAAAACAAACAAACCAGTGACTGTGATCAGACATTGGAACAGGCTGTCAAGAGAAGCATAAGAAATCTCATCTTTGGAGATCTTAAAAAGTGAACTGAACAAGACTTGCAGCAACTGGCTCTAGTTTCAAAGCTGGCCCTACTTTAAGCAGGAGGGTTGAACCAGCAACCATCCCACCTGCATTATTCTGTGTTTCACTCCCTCATTCAATCTCAGGTTGAACCCTTTCAACATGATGGGATGTCCACCTATCCCATCCTGAATTTGCAGATCACACTGGTTCTGAGTTTTTCCATGCCTCAGCTATGCGACCGTGATCCGAGCACAAACAAAGCCAGTCAATCTGAAAAAGGATTGCAATTGTCTCTTCCACGTTCACTAAAATCAAGAATGTCCCCAAGCTCTCTGTGTTGGTCTTACCAGCCTGATGAGCTGCCTGTCCAGCCAGCGCAGAACATCAGGTCCCTCCTCAGTCTCAGCCCTGTACACTCCCAGCCGTGCCATGAGCACGGCAGCTGCCTCCTGGTCAAATGCAGCCTCGATGTGCTGGAGCTGAGTCTGTGCATCTGCCCAGCTGCAGGGTGAGCAAAGGGTTAATGCCATGTGCATCCAAGTGAGCCAATGCATGCAACAAAAAGCCACGGATTCCAGCACAGACTGCAGCTGAAGTTGGTGCCACTCTGCTAGAGCACTTGGCACAGGATACTCACTTTCTGGCTATGGTGGTGACACGAATGCGCCTCTGCGTGCTGGAGTGTTGATACTGAGTGACAAACTGCACTGCTCCTCTGCCTCCCTGAGGGATGGGTACATTGTGCTGCAAATCAAACAAGGTCACCCTTCAAAACATGATGGCTTTGCTGTAACTCTTCCCAGCTTCAACAAGCCTCCACAGTAAAAAAGAAAGAGACATGCAAAAAAATTTCTGAAATTATTTCCTCATCGCAAAACACTTGACTGTTTTGCAACCATCTACCTGCAACACAGGGGATGCCACTGCATTTCCTGGACCTGTAACAACTAGTTTGATGAGCAAAAAATATGATTAAAAAAAAAAAAAAAAGTGAAGCCAGGACTGACCTGATTTACCACTTCAAAGTAAATGGCAAGAGTTGTAGTGGGATCCAGACTACAGATTTTCCATTGAGTTGTCCCTCCAATTCCAAGTTCCTGCACAGAATCAAAAAGAAAGCAGTAATCTTCCTCCAGCAGCAAGAAAGGCAAGTTTATGTTGAATTCTGATCAGAGGTACAAGTAATGGCAGGCCTTCTAGATTCCTTATCTTTTGGGTGTGAATGAAGTTATTGAAGGCCATACAGTTAAAAGAAAGCCTTAGGAACCAAGAATTTAGTCTAGGAAAAGCTGTAATTTTCTAGGGATGTTTCCTAGAAAACTTTGACATTATAGTTCAACTGTAGGTCTAGACAGAAACTTTGCATTGTATATTTACTTACTGAAGATTTTTTCCATGTCAGAAACTTACATTTTCAGAGACACATGGCCCTTTAGCATTCAGGGATATACATGGTCCAATGGCTCCTGCAATTTTCATCTCTCTGGAGGTCTGGAACAAGGTAAAAAAAAAAAAAAAAACAACAACCAATTTTCATGAAGTCAGACAAATAGAATACACACAGTCTAAATTAGTTGCTCAACTTTAATGAGATGATATTTTCACAGACCATCCACTGATACAATTAGTGAAGGTAAGAGAACCTACAGAGCCACATTTAAATAATGAAGATATATTTATAGGGATGAAAGACTATGAAATGTTCCTTGTTGAGTGAGGAGAGGCTGCTTTAAAATAAAACAAAAACAAGCCAACCAAACAAAACAAAACAACTCCAAAAAAATCAAAACCCACCACAAAATTACTAAGCTTCCAAATAAAAATCCCTCCAGTACAGTGCTCCTCCCAAAGAAGCACTACATCTGACCTCCAACATTCCTACACCCCAAACATCCCAGAGACTTAAACTGACTTTTTAATCAACAGCACTTGTATTTCCCCATTACTTCATCCAATGAAACTCATCTCTCACCTTCACATCCAGATGTGCACCAAAAGCCATCCGAAATTCCCCATTGTAGCCTTTGCTAAAAACCCGCTGGAAGGTCTGCTTGAAGAGAGAAGTGTTGAAGGAGTCTCCCATCACCATGTATCCTCTGGGAAAGAAAAAACAATGGAAGTGAAGCAATTGGGAGCTAGAAGTACAAAGGATACATCCCCGAACCTCTGACACATGCAAACACATCCAGTTATAGTTTTAGAGCATGCCTTTGCATAGGCAGGATTCAGAGCACGGAGCACAGATTCACAGGTGCCTCCTAAAAAGCCACACAGGTTAGTGCCCCACCTTTGCCAGTTTGCTTTCTCAACTCTACTTCTTGCCATTGCTTCAGCTTCAAAACGTTCATGTTTCAGCCCTGGAAAGCTCTTTGCTCTGCCTGTTTTCCCTGAGCAGTGCTGGAACCACCCACACCACACCAGGGGTGGCTGCACCAGTGCAGCACAGGGAAGGTGCTGGGCCCCCCCAAAGTGCCCTGGCAAACCCAGACGCAGCTCAGTAACACATCCACAGGGTCAAGCAGTCTCTCTTCTCCCTGCTGAGCACTGAGGGGTTATTTACAAACACCTTGCACTTGCAGTAAGACACGCCAAGTCCCCAAAAGGCCTTCCTCACAATTTCCAGCAGTATGGAATACAGACATTTACCCCTTAAGACATGTCACTTAAAACTGGACCCAGGGAAGTCAAGAATCCCTGGAGAAAGCATAAGCAAGCTGTTAAGCAGAGAAAATCTGGCTCACACAAGGGAAGCTTCTACCCACCACTGAGTTTTCTAACAGCAGTGCTAATTCACCTGCTGCTTTGAGACTCCAGAAATGTGGACTTGGATCAGGTGAGGCTTGCCATATAATTCCTGACAAATTCAAATCACAGTTTAGATCAGAATGATAAAAACTATTCTGCCCTGACAGCACACTTAACTGCTTCCTGAACTATTCTCCCCCTCAAAAAAAAACCCCAGAAAGCAGGTGCCAGCCACGTGCTGCCCTGGTGAGAACATACCCAGTGAGGTTTGCACAGCACTTCATCTCCAGCAGCCCGGTCTGGTCCAGGGCACAGGCGTAGATGTCGATGCAGTGCCCATTGACCGCAGCGCGGTTGGCCAGAGTCTCGTAATGCTGGGAACACACACAAGTGAGGAGGCTGCAATGGGCAATTCCTGCTGCTCCCCACCTCAGGACAACACAAGGCACAGATGGGGCAATCACCAGTGCTGTGGTAACTAAAGAGATGCTGGCTGCAGCAGACTGCTCCCTTCTAGCATTTGGATGAGCCTGAGTTTACTGTCTCATACACAAACAGTGCATAAATAACATGGGATCATCTAGTCTGTGATGACTTGGTGGGAACCCAAAGACATCCAGGTGACAGTCAAGAGAACAGGTGTCATCCTGCTTTCTCTAAGCTGACAGGCACGTTTCATATCTGACATTTTTACTGTTTTAATGGCTGTTTTCTATGTCAAGAAGGCAAAGGAGGCTTTCTGGAAATAACCAGTTCTTGGGAGACAGGCTTTTTCCTCTCCAGAAGGAGATACAATGATGTGGATGAACAAACTCTCCATCCATCACCAGCTAAGAAATATCAAAATATTTTCTTCTCTGAGAAGGCACAACATCATGATGGAGAACTAACTAGGAGGAAGCTTTTTTACCCTTCCCTTTAACCATCCTCGTAGTTTAGCATATACAAAAGACTTAGATTATTTCAAGGACAACAATGCAACCCATGGAGTGCTCTGACACAACATTCAGTTTCAACTTTTAAACACATCCATCAAGCCCTAGTACCTACTTTGGTGGCCTTCTTCATGAACCTTGCATTATCCTTCTCTATGTCATGCCAGGAACGGATAGGTGTTTTCAGTTCATCTCCCACCACCATGCCTGGCCCTTGTGTTGGTGGCCCGCCTGTGAACAGCATTATTCTGGCCCCTGTGTTTGGAAATGTGCCCTAAAATAATAAAAAACACTTATGTCAGAGAGGGGGAGGAGGAAAAAAAAAAAAAAAAAAGGGAAACTGATTAAATGGCAACAATGCTTTCTTTAGAGAAGGGTCTGCACATGCTTCTTCAATGTCAGTGGGGATCCGACCCTGCTAGAGGTCACCTTGATAAATAGTGGTGCATTTCCTGACGGTCACAGCACACCCAGATAAAGTTTAAACACAAACCATGTCAAGCATCATGTCTTCAAAACAGGAAGCAGGCAGTTTCTGTTCTCTTTACTTGTAACTTAGATTATACTCAGATAAATCCAGTGCATAGTATCACTTCTTGTGTGGCAACACACACAAGAATCAGAGACCTTCAAACACCTGCAAATTTCACAATTTAGATGGAACTCTCCAGCCCACTGTACATCAGCTGGTGCTAGCACAGCTCAAATGTCAGCAGAGACAAGTTGCACCTCTGCACCCCAGTGTAAACCAGTGCACACCAGTGCACTGACACCTGCACTCATCTCAGAGAGCATTACTCAGTGCTTACTTTGACCTGCTCATCTCTAACAACAGCCTTTAAAGTACCTCCAGTAATCCAACTGCAATTGAAAGAGCCACTCCAGTAGAACGTAAGGGTCTCTTTCCCTGGGTCACTGGCCATGGGTCCCTTTGAAGCTCTCCGAGCAGATCTGTTAAATTCATGTCGATCTTATGCACGGGCTGTAGGAACCTGCAAAAATTCATAAACAGTGTTTTCCTGCTTCTAAGTTCAGAGAAGAAAAAAATGTGCATCTTTGTTCCTGGCACACATAAATTGCACTGAGACAGAAAGCAGAAGTAAAGAGACATGTAGCAGGTTGTCTTGATACATCCAAACTTCCCACGATAACCAGCCTGGGCAAAATAAAAGATTTGATCAAAGCATGACATCAGGAACTGACAAGAAGGCAAAGTCACATAAAGAACAGAAAAAAAAGCTCAAAGGTGAGTTTGCTAAAAGGCATGAGAGCTGAAAATGAGAAAGTAAAATGTGTTCAATGGAGGTAAATAACTGTGACAAGACAAAACCATTTAAATCTTCTTTCCCCTCTTTGGAAACTCAGGATTAGAAGTGTGACCTACAGGCATAAAGGGGATAAAACATCTGCCCTGCTGTGTGCTGTGCTGGCGAAGCTTACCTGCTGGAAATAGCAGGTTGTTCTGGAGTTTGAAGAGGTCTTCCCTGTTGCAAGGGGACACCTGGCCTTGAAAGCCCAAGCATATCCTAAGAACAGTAAAGAGGAGGCACAGGAGATGTACTATTCAAACAATAAACTTATTATTTATATCATTATTTAATATACCCTGAGGCCTGCAACACTGCTGCATTAAATATACTTAAATCTGTAAAATGACTCATCTTTGCACTGCCATTAGGAATGGATCATGGCTCCATTAGGTGAGACACACAAACTCAATCGTGGACAAGATTCCAAGAAATTTACAAAGGCAAAAAGACAGGACAGATACTGGGAGGGAAACAGACACAGAGTTGAGAGCACTAAGCCCTCCTTTCTCCCAGAGAAAGAGAGCTCTCTGCTTGAGAGTCCAGCAGAGCTGAGAGGCACAAGTCCCTGGCCTGAGGGATGGCAGAGCAGACCTGTATTTGCTTGGCTGTAAGGTCCTTGGTGCCCCGGAACACGTAGCTCTTGGAAATCCCCTCGCAGCTCAGCTCGTGAACCTGGACCATCCTGCCAAAAGTGATGAGCCCCACCAGGGCATCGGGAGGCAGCAGGCTCAGGGACATCTGTAGGGACTCCTTCAGGGCCTGCAAATCCTCCTCTTCCAAGCACGTGTCCACAACATACAGGAAGATCAACGGCGTCTGTGGACCTCGCTGGTGTGGGAAGAAATGACATTTTATAAAGCCTCCAGCCAAGGAATAAAATGAGCCCCTTCTTAAGCACCCTGCAGACATAGTATTTATTTGCATTATCCTAAGAAAATTTTATACGTATATCATTTGTCACAAACAAGACAATTCTGAGAGCTTCAAATTCGCCCATGGTTCACCTACCTGCACTATATATTCAATTGTTGAAAACTGAGGCATAAGTTCTGCTGGCTGATTGACTTCAGAAATGCCCCCATATGCTGGCGGGAACTGAAAAAGAGAACAAAAAATTAGGACAAGGGACTTGCTGGACAAAAATGTAGGGCTTTCATCTGCAACACAGAGCCTGCCCTGCTGATGATGTGGTTATTCAACTATTTATTTACTGCCACTGCACCAACCTGATTAATTCATGACAAGAAACCCAGAGTGTTTTTCCTAAGCACAGACAACAAGTGGCCAGCAGGATGGACAGCTCTTCAATCCAGTGTAAATAAAAGGTAAGGCTACAGCAGCAACAATGCTGAAATTCTTTCAGCCATAGTTTCTGATGGTAAAAGTCTATTCAAATCTAATGAATTCCATAATCTGTAGGAATAGTAAGTATCAAATGCAAAAAACACACTGGGACACATGGAACAAAACATGCTCTGTATGCCAGTAAAATCACTGACAAGACGTCAGGTAAGGCAGACTGTACTCTGCCCTGGGTTCAGCAAGAGAAGGCGGCCAAGGGAAGGGATCTAGAGAAGTAGAATTTATGTTTAATGTCCACGGAAGGCCATCAATACTGATGGTATTGTTCACTGAAAAGGTGAAAGTGCTTTTTCCAACTTACCTGGTTTCTTTGAAAACAGAAGTTACAAGCCCAGAGCTTGACCCGATAGTCAACTTGGCTGCAAGGGAAAGATGAGGCACTAGTGTGACTTTAGGAACAATTTTACAGCACAGCTTCACAATTAATTCATTAATTAATGCTGGTTCACAGCACTGAGAAAGAAACAGACACTCCAGCTTGAACAGCAAGTGTTTTAGGGACTCAGACTCCTGTTCTATTACCTGGAAGTTCATTAGCTAATCCAGCCCTGCCATTTCCAGGCTTGTCAACATGAGGGACCACTGACAGCTATCTGAAGCTCAGCCCAGATATATTATATTGCATATAATAATTCTTTCACTCATCTCATTGTCCTATTGTTTGTGCAGCTGTAGCACACAAGTGCTCCAGTCTCAGAGCAGCAGGCGCCATCCACCCAGATCTTGTGCAAACAAAGAACAAAAAGGCTGTTCCCTGTCCCACAGACTTTACTCTTCTCAGCCCAGTATAACATCCTGCTAATGCAGGACGCTTTGCCACGTTCTCATTCCATTACTTTGATCTCAATTCACTTCCTCTTACTGGCATTCCCTGCTTTTCCTTAGCCCAACCATGCTCTGAGTGTGCATGATCATCACATGATTTTGGGATCGAGATATTCCTCTAAAATTACTTCATTATGCTCATACTGAAACTGACCTACAAGCAGCAGGATGTGTAGGAAGCAGGAAAACAAGTGAACATCACAGTCCAGAGCACAATACCAATATAATGGACATCTTTGTCTATTATGAGTTTCCTCATTCACCACGAAATTCTCTGGCATAGTGAGAGGACTCTCTGCCTTAACAGCCTCCCCAAAGACCATCCTGTCTCCACTTCTCTTGCCAGCTCTAGTAAGAGGTATGTTGATGTACAGATTTTAACAAGCCCACCACATCTAAATGAAAGAGGCTGCCAGGCATTGGGCAGAGAAAAAGAAGAATAAGGAAGTAGTGAAGTTCAGGTGAAAATTAGGCACTATCCAGCCTCTTCCAACATCCCCAAGCCAGCAGTTCCTACCAGAGTGGGTTGAGCACAGCTTTGCAGGTCGGCCTGCTGCAAAGCACGGGCTCATACTGCACGGGGGGCAGGTCCAGGCGCTCCTTCAGCGGGGTCAGGAGACAGGCCAGGGGCACAACCAGCCTGGTGGCCTCCAGCCTGCTGGAGGGCCACACATTCCAGCTGAAGCGCACTCCATCACGCTCCTCGTTCTGCTGGATGAACTCCAGGTACGTGGCCATGGCCCTGCAGAAGCTCTGGAAGAACAGCAGAAGGCACCTTCAGGCAGCAGCCGCTGCTTGGACAACAGGCCTGCAAAGGAGCTCAGCACATCAGCTACAGGTGGGGGCACAAGACACTGCAGGACAAAGCCAGTACAGCACAATGAGTTAATCCCATTATCAAATAAACCATGTGACTCCATTAATCTCCTCTGTCCAGTGCTCTTGTCAACATTACAGCCAATTAAAACACCACCAAATCCAACACAGAAACAAGGAAAGCTGACACTCAAAGTCAGAATGCAAGAGGGGTTTTTCTCCTCATGATTCACATTTAACATCTCAAAATCCAGTCAGCCTCATGCTGGCCTCAAGGCAATCCTGCCTATCTGGGGCAGTAAAGGAAAACAGGCCAGATTTGCAAGACATCCTGGAGCCTTCAGGTGAAACGTTGCAGGGAGAAAAGGAGGCCAAGTCTGAGACCTAAACAATCAAAAATGTCACCAAGCTGCCACCTGACCTGCTTACAAAGGGAAATGAGTACATGACAAAATGTCAAAAAAGGTCTTTTGGACACCCACTCTGCAAGGCATCATTGTCCCACTGGCAGTAAGAAAAGAACTGAAAGTCCAGCAGACTTCAGAAAACTTCAAGGAGGAACATCCCCAACACAACAGAGGAGTCATTCTCTCTGCTGCCTTACTAAACTCTTCAAAATAAGACACAAACAAGAGCTTTCAGGCCATAACTACTTTTGATTTCTCCGAGAAAGGCAAGGACAAGCTTACGAAAAACCTTACTTGTCAAATCCAGACCACAAACACCACACAGCACTAGCAGCAACTCACAAAGCCAAAAGCAGCAGCTCCCCAACCTGCTTCAGACAAGGAAACTCAGAGGTTCACCTACAGCTGCAGGTGGGATATTCAGAAGGGCCACACACATGAGTAATCAGAAGCAACACCTCCCCTCAGAGGAGAGGAAGTTTTGGTGTAAGGTTTCCCTACAGAACTCCAAATTAACCAATATCTTCCTCTTCCTTGCTATTAAGGGTGTAAATCAAGCTTAGGGAGAATTGCCCCATGTTTCCACCCCCCTCACTGGATTGACAAACAGAAGGGTTCACAACACATCCCCAAAACAAACAGGTCTGTGAAGGCGAAAGTCAGAGCTGAGTCTGCTTGTAAAAGATCTCGCACATCAGAACAGCAATACAAACGTTTGACATCTCAGGTATGCAGCACAGCCACAGGGCAAATTTATTTATTCCATGTTCCTCCAACTGTGGCCCAGCACCACCTCCCTGCCCCAGGCAGAGCCCGGATTGCCACGTTGGGTTTGCCATGGTCTGTAGCCCTACTTTGGGATCAGGACAGCGGGAGGACAGGAGTCATCACCCAGCTGCTGTGCTTGGCACGACTACAGGGGACACCACAGATCCCCCGTGCAGCCAGGGCTGCCACCTCCGCCCCCCAGACCACCGATCCCAGCACGGCACAGGGCAAAGCACTGACTCACTGCACTGCTGACCTTCCTCAGGGGACACGACTGACCCCAGCCCTGCCCTGAGGGACACTGCTGAGCGCCCAGCCCGCCCCAAGCCAACACTGCCGAGCCCGCGCTGCTCTGCGGGACACGGCTGACCCCATCAAAGCACCGCGCCAGGGGACACCGTTGACCGTGCCCGACACCCATCGGGGGACACCGCTGACCGTGCCCGACACCCATCGGGGGACACTGCTGACCGCCCGCTCCCGACCCTCCTGCAGGGGACATCACAGGCACCCCTCACAGGGGGCGCCCCAGACCCCTTCCCCCTCACAGGGGCCGTCACTGACCGCCTCACCCCGCCTCTCCTCAGATGGCACAGACCTGCCCCATCCCCATCCCCTCGGAGCCCCGCCGCTCCCACCTGCCCGCGCCGCTCTCGCCGCTCCCTCCCGGCACGCCCCGCGCGCCCAGCAGAGCCACCTCAGCGGTGCGCGCTGCCCGCAGCCAAGATGGCGGCAGCCCCGCCCCGCTGAGGCAGCGCCGCCATCTTGGCTAAGGGCTCGCTGTACCGCCTTTCGGAGGCGTGCTCCTGCCGAATGCGGCGTGGCGGCGGCGGCGGCGAGCCTATCTTGGTTAAGGGCGGCAGGTTCCGCCTCGGAATGGCGATGGGCGGGCTGTCCCTGCTAACTGTGGGGAGCGGTGCCGCGTTCGTACCCTGGCACGGCGTGAGGGAAGCAGCTCCCTCACCGCTTAGGAGCGCGCTGTTGTGCTCAGCAGGGAGCATGAAACTTTTTACAAGAGGTTACAACACCGACTGATAACACGGAGGCAGTTTTTAAAGAAATAGACTGCGAGCCCCACACAGTTTCACCTTTATCGCAGTTCCTGTCTCGGGCCGAGGGTTCTGTCCCCCGTCACCCTGGCTCAGCGACACACGATGGGCAAAGTCATAAGGCAGTGCAGCAAGGCAGGCACAATCCATCGAATTTTCCACATCTGCTTGAGGCCACATGGTTCATCACTCTCAGGAAATCTGAACCCCAGCCTACTGGGAGAACCCTGCAGTGTCCAGACCCTCTGGAGAGGAGAGGTCCAGGGATGGAGAGAATTTTCAGGGAGCCTGTGGATATGAGGTAGAGGTTTGGTGCACCTGACTTGCCCCAGAAATTTCTTTGCCTTGAAATTAGACGAGTATGTTCCCTCTTTCATTGCTTGTTGCTTCCCAGTCTCTCTTCCAAAGACAAAGGGAAGACCTTTTCCAAGTGAGCCCAAGACAGGAACCCTCCCCTGCAGCTTTGTGTGATGCTGTGCAAGTGGCATTGATCTGAGTGCATGGATGCAAATCCACTCCTGAGTCCTGCAGACTTTCACACCTATTTGAGATGCAAAGGCATTGCAATGATATACCTCAATCTGCTTCTAATAGTTTGGGAGTTTGCCTTACTTTCATACAGTGGTCAGCTTACAAATATCCCCCAGGCTTCTATGTGGGCACTGCTCCACCATTGTTTAAAGGAAATTATTACCCTGTGACCAAGTCTGCTCATCCATGCATTGTCCAGCTCTGGGTTTGTTATTTTTGTCCTGTTTTCTTTGCAAATGCAACAGAAATCTGTGTTTGGAATGTGCAGAGTAGAGTTCCAGGTCCAAAACAAAGGAAAATTAAATGCTGACTGAGGTGAACATTAGTTTTGCCTTCCCAGATACGGCGGGAATAAAAAAGTAGAAGCATACTACTGGTGTGTGTATGCTAAAGTGTGTAAAATTCAAATTTACTAGTATTGCTGACATTTTCAGACCCAGGACTGGCTCTCCAAGTAGGAGGCAAAGCAAATTTGCTTTTCTGAAGTTGCCTGTTTCTTTACATCTTCCTCCCATTGCCACATCCCAACAGCAAAGAGCCTTACCAGGACCCAGGGCTTCAAGGCCATAGTACACTCCTCTGCAAACATCAGATTAACTAAAATACTGAGTAACTATTGTGAGTTAGTGTCCTGCTTTCGACTTTCAGCATTAATTTTCCTCCCTCAGAGCTGGTTTAGTGCTGCATTTTTGATTTAGGATTAGGAAGATGTTGAAAGCGCCCTGATTATTTAGTTCTTGCTGAGCAGTTCTTAGGCTGAGTCAAGGACTTCTCAGGTTCTTATACTGCTCTGCCAGCCAGGAAGCTGGGGGTGCATGAGAATTTAGAAGGGGACAAAGGCAGGACAACTGATCCCAAGTGGCTCAAGGGATATTCCTTATCATATGGTGTCATGCTGAACAATAAAACTGGGGACAGTTGGCTGCTGGTTTCCAGCCCACTGCTCTGGCACTGCTTGGGCAATGGTCTGCCGAGGAGGAGCAACTGTATTATTCATCACTTGATTCATAAAATCTCTTACTTATTATTTGCCCTTCTTTTTCTGCACTGTTAAAGTGTCATTATCCAAATCTTTAATTTTTTTCCAAAACACTTTTAATTTTTTACTCAAAGCTTTATTTTTCTTTTTTTACAATTGTCTCCCTCATCCCACTGCGGAGGAAATAAGGGAACACCTGTATGGTGTTTACCTGTCTGCTGGGTTAAACCAAAGCAGTTTGGAAGAGGAGCACAGTCTTAAAGCCCTGTGTCTCTGTGCCAAATAACCCAAGTAAAAGCTTTCCCAAAAGCATTTCCTGAAAGAATCACAAGTTTGTTCAAAAAGTGGGAGAAAGGAAAGCATCACAAGCTGCCCCATTTCCTGAAAGAATCACAAGCTTGTTCAAAAAGCGGGAGAAAGGAAAGCATCACAAGCTGCCTACACAAGCCCCAGCTTGTTTTGTGTTTAAAGCTGAAAGAGAAGAGAGCTTTGAGCTCTGTTTCCTGTCCTCCCCTTTCCCCAGAAGATCTCCTAAAGAGAGAGCAAAGGGCAATGACCAACTTTCTCGTGTTGGAAGTGAACATTTTCAACAAGAACTTGGACACCATCTGTGGAGCTTGTCACGACACCTTTTAGTCTCCTCCAGGCTGCAAGCTAAGCTGGGCTCAGTGTGGCTGAGGAGGGTCTAGCCTTGCATTTTTCACAGGTGGAATGACAGAAAGTCCCAGCCAAGCAGAGCAAGAGGGAAAGGTGGTCTGTGTATGGCAGAGGACAACTCTGTTTGAGGTATCTGTACCCTGTTTCAAAGCATCAAGTGTTTAGCAGCAATAGGAGACCCAGTTGTCTCCACTCACTACAGTTTCTTCCCAAAACCTGCTCTGCATGTGGAGGCAAAAAAGAAACCAGTGTGGCTCGAGACGGAGCTTTTTCCCTGTTGGAGTGCTGGGGGAGCCATCCCAGGAAGAGACAGGAGATGGTGCTCTAACAGCACCAGAGGAACAATTACCCACCACACCTCCAACGGGTCAGTTACCATCAAAGTAATAATTAAAAAAACACCAACCAACCCCAGGAAAAAACTAAACAGACACTCAGCCACGGGGTAAATGTTTTCACTCCCAAGGCTTCGAGTTTGCCATTCATCCTAATGTTTTAAACTTCGGAGTGTAAAGGCTAAACATGCCAGGCAATACCTGGCACTCTGTCAGTTCACAATGCAGCCAGCTACCATAGTCAATGTTTCTCTTGGAATTAAAAACAATTTTGCAGTCGATTCTGTGTGAAAATGACATCTGGGTGTGCCCACCCTCCAATTTGCCTTTGAACACTTGGCTACTATTAGTGAGGCAACCACTCAGAATTGGCTCTCAGGTTGACAGCAGGATCAGGGCTCATGAAAACAAGGATGAGCTCTCTCCAGCTCAGGGGGGATCTCATAGTCCTGCAGCAGCTGAACTCTGGCCTCTTGTATGAGGCCTGCGAAAATAAATGAGCAGATCATGCTTCCAATTTGTCATCCATGTTTTAAGGGATAAGTCAGCTTTACACATAAGTGCTTTCATATTGAGTACTGGAGCTACCTACTATAGTAGCTTCCTCAAAACATTACATTTCATACCAGTTTGGAATAGGGACAGCTTCACCCAGGAGATGATTGACACAACTCAGGACACTATCAGTGCTACCTTTTAGTATTTACTCCCTTTTCAGATAAGAATGTCAGTCTGATATATCAGCCAGGTTCATGAGGAACCAAAGTGAGAGAATGATCATTTCTCTGATTCATATAGAAATAGATCAGATTCCTATCTGTAAGAAATGAAATTTAAATTATTTTTCCCTTATAGACACTTTTTCCCAAATCTGAGAAGTCTTGTTACAGCTTCAACGCTATGAAGTTTCAGATACCACAAAGGTCATCTAAGCCAGATAAACCCAATGCCAAAATTTAAAGAGTTTAATAAACCATCTGTCTACTTCCTAAAGCTCTTCAATGTGGAGAAGCTTTCTCTCCTTTTGCTTATTGCCAGTGAATGTGATTATAGAGTGCAAAGTGACATACACACATGATAAAGTCCTGTTGTTTCCCTGGAAGTTATCTTCTAGCTGCAGTAGAGCACAAACATTGTGTTATCTCTCCAGCAGGAGGACTCAGGACCCCATTGTGTCAGATCCCCTTTGAAGACAAGAGGACAAAGGTAAACCCAACCCCACATCTCAATTAAATTACCTTGGGTGGAATAAAGGATGACTGAACCAAGGCTCCCTCCAGGGAAGAGAGCAGCATTTTCCTTTTGACTTCTCTGTGCTGAGTGGTTAAAGGGGACAGAAGAACAAATCTCCAATCATTTCACCCCCACATCTCTTTGTAAGAGCTCTTCTGCCTCTGTAGAGATATGCACCCCTTTCACCAGGAGACCACAATGCAGCAAAAGGAGAGCTGGGGGTGCTCACCTCGCTTCACAAAGTCCTTCCATGGACTTGCCAGCTTATCAGTGCTCATTGTTTGCTCCAGTACACATCTAACTGCCCCTGCATCCGTACCCTCCCTGCATGGAACTATAGGAGGTTTTTTTATTCTTTGTACAGCACTCATCCCCATTAGCCTCTGTCCTCCATCCACGCTGTAAGGGAAAAGGAAATCAAGGAAGATTTGGACATTTTCATATGTGATCCAGACTGCTTTCAGAAAGTGCAAACTCCTGGACAGTATTGAAAATGCTGATGTAAAGTCTCTTACCCTTATGAGGCAAACTGTTCCAAAATCTATATTAATCCTCTGTCAGGTTACCCAGGATGCTGCTAAATCAGCCACGGAGATGCTTTCCCACCACCCTCCCAATACAGTGTCCAGAGTGTTCATTTTCAGCCAGGTACATTTGAAAATACCCAGATGCAACAAGCCCTGTGCTGTGTTTGACCCCCTGAGTGTTCCCCAGTGCTGGGAGACTGTTGTGAAGATACTGACTAATTGTGGAGAGATCCAGCCTGGGCACAGAGCCAGCTGAAGCCATAGGCAGCAAGTGGTACAGGGGCCAGATTGTCTGTACACCCCACCCTGCCTCCTAGTGTGCCATTCCAGCCCTCTGCTTCTCTGGATGCTGGAATCTATAAAAATTTTCTCTACATCATCAGGCCAGAG
This sequence comes from Thryothorus ludovicianus, assembly GCA_013397245.1. Taxonomy (NCBI): domain Eukaryota; kingdom Metazoa; phylum Chordata; class Aves; order Passeriformes; family Certhiidae; genus Thryothorus; species Thryothorus ludovicianus. Next base: position 129,766 of record VZTB01001251.1, read on the forward strand.
GAACCCTTTCTCTTGTGGAAAACGTATCTTCCCAGAACACCTCTACTCCAAATTTCACTGGAGATATCCATGTATGTGACACAGCTGCAGAACATACCACCAGAGATTTGATGATGAAGGAATAAATACAGCAGATGCATCACCAGGCAGCAATACATGAAATGAAGCACAATTGTACATAAGAAAAAACAAGGATTTAATGATAAATTAGCAGGTAAGAAAGATAATAAAGAACTAATAAGTATTTGACATATTCAGTGTCTGTTTGACATATTCAGTATTTTTCCCACATCAGATTCATAGTCTTGAATTAGATGGAAGATGTCATGGGAGAAAAGTGTCAGCTTTACGACTTAAGCATCCATCAGTAGCATTAATCTGAACGCAAAATTTGGGATCTCATTCTTGGTACCACTTGTTAGCAAGTTTTCCTGATCACCTGTAAGGGACTGATTAATGTCAAGACTAAAATGTCTCAACCTTGTTTGAGCTTTATTTTGAACTGTTGCTTAGAAATCTGTTTTAATGTTAACCACCTTAGTTGACATCTTCAATTTTGGTTGAAGAACAGATCTACATTTCCACTTCAGCCTTGATCTTCAGCATTGACTCCACTTCCAGTCCATTCCCAGGACAGTTCACACAACTGGTACATGGCTGGTTTGTCACTCTGTGTCCTGAAGTTACTTACAAATTTAGAAATCCGCTTTTAAAAAAAGCAAGCTGCCTTGTCACTTTGGCTGTGAAAGATGAATCCAGTTTACAGTTTTCTTTCACTTTAAAACTCCAACCATTCTGTCATATAAATACAGTTGGATGGAGAAATCTCACCACCTTCGTGACAATCATCAAAAACCTGTAAAAGAAAGCCCTATGTCAGCAGAGTAATTACTTCTAGCTGGATGGTGCTTGCTGTGTGTAACATGCTCCCATGTCTTCTCCTTCCTTTCCCAGTAGATCAGGATTAGTCTAACAGAGGCCAAAAGCTACGAAGTCTTATGGCAGCTCTGAGGGAGTAGAGAAAAACAGCTCCCACCACAAAAGGACATGCTGGCAAGTTTTACCTACAAACCAGTTCATAGTCCAGGGAGAAGAGACCAAAAGCTAGACAGAAATAATTTAGCTTGGTAAAAACACAGGCAAAACTGGGATCAGAAAAATAATAACATAATTTGGAACAGGCTACACTTGACAGCAGCCTTTCAGTCCAGTCAAGAGACAGGCTGGAAGTGGGAAACACCAGGCAGAGCAGGTGTTTACACCAGCTACAGAACCTGTCACACCACAGCTGGCTTAGCCCCGGGGCTGACTCTGGGCAGAACTTGCCATGTGCCATGTGGCCACTGCAGGCCTGTGCTCAAGAGCTGCATGCACCACCAATGATAACAGAATTAGTTACTCACAGGGCAGAGGCCACAGGGTGTCCTGACCAATCCAGTGGGCTGGATGAGAGGACTAACGGCTCTGTACAGCCTCATCTGCCCATCCACACTGCCCACTGTCCCCTCCTTGGCTGCAATGATGGTCATCTCCACTTTGCCATCATAGATCAGAGTATTCAAAATAGTCTCAATGTCTTCCATTGACAACTCTACCTAAGAAACAATTTGTGAAATATATGTTAGGAAAGACATGTGCCAGTGAGTCCTGCAAGGAGGAAATGAGTATCAAATCCACAGAGTTCTATCCTAATCCAGAAAAAGACAGCAGTCTCAGCGGGAACTTTATGGAGTTGTGCAGATGCAAAAAGAAAAGCAAATACTAATACCTCCTACCTCCTGAGTAGTTTTGATTTGCACTAGCCTTGGTCTTACCAAAAAGAACTTCCCTATGTACCTGAGATGTCTGCATCATCCTAGCACTATACAGTTTCAGTTTTGCAGGAAAACAACTGTGAAAGAAGAAAAAGAAATGACTGCTAAAGATGTACTTGTTGATGGTGACCAGTAATGGTGGGGTATTTTTTCCCTTCTTTTTTTTCCCTCTCCTAAAATTCCTTGAAATGCATAGGTAAACTTAAGAGAAATGATAAAATCTAAACCAGCTGAGACAGCTAACAAGGATGTGAATGCTGATTCTTTTACACATTTTTGAAAAGCCACATGCACAAGCTATCCTGGAATGCCAGGCAGTATCAATGACCCTCCCCAAAAAGCAATGAACCCACAAAGCTCACCTCCACCACACAAGCTGTGGGGTACTAAGACACTTATGAGACCCTCAGCAAAAGTTTGCAGTACTCAGCTCCTACAGCTAATCATGCCCTGACAATCTGAACAGTAGTGGGATGAATCTCTTCTGACCTTACTGATGCCCAGTTCACAGATGTATTTCCACACCTCGTGGGATGAGGCAAACGAGCTGTTCCTCTGTATCATGGGGTTCTGTTTGCTGTCTCGAGCTGCCTCTGCCTGAGAAAAAGCAAAGGTTAGTTCCAGTCAGCACTCACTGCCAAGAGTCTCCTTTGTAGCTCAGTTTCAGGCAGAGTCAAAAACAAAACTTATTTTCCAATTCTGGGACAAGTTTAGCATTTAAAGCCATGTTCTTAAGAGTGGTGTATGTGAGACACTGTGGTGCATAATCAATTATGAAGTCCTCTTTTAAAAAAGCAAGCTGTCTTGTCACTTTGGCTGTGAAAGATGAATCCAGTTTACAGTTTTCTTTCACTTTAAAACTCCAACCATTCTGTCATATAAATACAGTTGGATGGAGAAATCAATTATACAAATATTATCAATTATCAATTATATCAATAAAATATCCATTTTATAATAAATGACATAACATTTACACTGTTATTCGGATTAGTATGAAGGAATGCCTGCATTTGGCATTCTGTTGACAAAAAAAAAATACTTTCTGCTGTACCTAGAGCCAGTTAAAAATACATTGTAATGGAATAGACAAATGCTACAATGTGCAGACATATTTAATGAACCAGGTACAATTCAGACTAGGGGTAATTAATCTTCTAGGCAGAGCTACCTGACTGCTGCCTTACACCCTCTCAGAAATGAGGTGCTCTGCAGAAGCCACAGTAACTTTTCCTAGATTTTTTTGGTCCTGTGTTATTTGCTGCCTGGTTTGTGTCTTAGTTCAGGGGTGGAGACTCCAAAATGAGTTACCTCCCCTTTAGTTTTAAACAAATTTCCTTTCACCAATAAAGAGACAAAATAGGAGAAGAGAGAAGGGAAAAAATTTTAAACAAAAGGTATCAGACTCCATGGCTCCAGAACTTCCACAAACAACAATCAGAGGGGGACAGAAACAAAACAAAACCTGGAAAAAAAAAATTCAGCCAAGAGGTTCCAAAGCTGCCAAAAACACTGGAAAAAACTTCCTTTCAGGTCCGCCTCCTCCTCACAGGCAGCTGGAAAACCATGGAGAGGGTCTTACTCTTCCTCCCTGTCCCAAGCAGCAGTGAGGAGGAAAAGGTATTGCAAAATTCCCTCTGTAGCAGGTCTGGAATGCAAAATGCAGCTTCTGGGGTTTCAAGTTGGAGACCGGCCCCAGGCAACCCCCTCGAGTGCCCAGGGAGAACAAAAGCGCTTCCCTCTGATCATTTGCCTCTTTTAAAAGGATCCTGCAGCCTCCTGTTCCAGGATAAAACACACAAGTTCCTCTTTGCCGGCTTGCTGGCTCTTAGGGACAGTAATACTCTTGGGCAGGCATACAGAAGATAAAGAATACACAATTCTGGGTCACCTAGAACAGCTTGTCATTGGACCTCAGAGATAAAAGGCTTCCCTCCTTGTCCAGGGTGTAAAAGTATCCATCATTAAAATACAACATCATCACACTTACTGTGACAAAAATAATAGTCCAGTACAGATTTGCCAATTTAGCTGCAATAATGGCCAAGACCTATGGAAAACCTAAGCCTTGCCTGGCACCTGTTTACAAAACAAATAGCAGGTGACTGTGGCACTCACCTTACTCTGCAGAAACTTAAAACACTGTTGATTTAACACCTCCACAAACTCAGACTCGAAGTCCTGGTCACTGTACCAGGCCCCTCCGGTGACGGAGCGGTCAGGCTGCAGGTTGTACAGCATATACACCTTCTTCTTGGATGCCTGCCAGAGGGAAATGGACAGCTCTCAACAGCTGAAAGCCTTCATAAGGAAGGAACATTCAGGCAGATAATCTGCAAGAGAGGTTTATTACTCCTTGTCATGGGCTGCAGTGTAAAATATAATCAGGGGTGTGTTATTCTATTACCATCAGTTGGAACTGGGATGGGGGTAATGATGTTATCTTCTGTTGATAAGCCAGCTGATAAGAAACCAGCAAGAACAGTTTCCTTATCTCTTCCACGACCCATCCTCCCTCCAGGGATAGGTCTTCTGCTAATGGGCCATTAAGTCCACTGATAAACTTCCATCATCCAGGGGAGGGAGCCAAGCCCCTCTACCTGGATAAAAACCTGAGACTTGGAACACCAAGTCAACCTATTCCACTGGACTCCCAGAGGAAGAACAGGCCCATCCATCACCACTGGACCTTCAGCAGAGGGCTGCACCTTTCTACAGGACCACTGCTTCAACAGAGACACATCTGCCACTCCAGGAGGACTGCAGCCACCATTCCAACTGGACTGCTACTATCATCCTCACCCACAGGGTGTCAGGTTGTATTCTGACTCTGTCAGTGATTTTCTTTTTTCCTTGTTGCATGTATTTTGTTTCCGTTTTATTTTCCCTTTTCCTAATAAATTGTATTTCTGACTTAGCGTGTCTTACTGGTTTTGTTTCTCAAACCAAAACACTCCTGTACCTAAGGCACAGCAATTCACCTGACTCAAGCTATCCTCAGGTAACACAGAGATAAAGAGAAGATCAATCCATTCCGATTCCTAATCTTTTTGTAACGTTAAGTGTTGGAAGGCCAGATGAAGTCAGAACTTTTCACATGAACAGGAGAAAGCTACTGCTTTTCTATGTCCAACTTCCCTACCTCCACCTGCTTTACCAGTGTGATCCAGATAACTGAAGACAGACAGCAGAGAAGCTGACCTGTGGACTCAGTATCTGTTCCACCTCAAACCTGCACACTAAAGGCAGAGAGTCAAACACTGGTGCACAAAGAGAAAGCAGGAGGTAAAATGAGGCTTCTCTGCCCCCAGGCCTCTGTGAAAAGCATACAAAGCATGCAGCAGATGTTTGAACTTGTTAAAAAAAAAATGTCACAAAATACTCACTGCCACAGATTTAACTGCTTTAATTAGTTTCTTGCTTTCCAAGTTTTTCAGTATCTTGTTGATCTCTGTTAAAGGCAGATTACTTTTGTACCTAATGTCCCTGCTCCAAATACCTGTTAAAAACCAGAGAAGTGAACAGACATAAACAGAAGAAACCATTTGTTTCTGTACACACCAACCAAAAGTGACCAGAACACTGCTTGTGTTGCCTGCGTGCCACTCCCAGCAAAACAGAAGGAATGGACAGAAGAGATTGGGGAAAAACAAACAGGTATGGGGGTATTAGATTTTATATTTGTATTGTCTGGGCAAGAATTTATGACTTTGGACAGGAATGGCCCCATAAGTAAACATCAGTGCCATTCACAATCATAATTTAAAGTACCTTTGTTGCCTGCATCCTCTATGATTTGATAAACCAGCTTCTCTTGATTGTCAGAGCCTTTCATTTTACTGTAAAACAAGACAGACACCAGGATCTTTGCAAGGTCCAAAATTACAAACAAGAATTGTGTTCCAAATATACTTACCCAGCAAACACAGGCTTACCTTGCATTTTGGGAATCTTTGATTCTGTACAGGAGACCTGCACTGCTCCTCAGAAGGTCCAGCTGCCCCTAGGAGAAATGGGCACAGTGCATTTACTTTCCTTCAAACAGCTTGTTTCAGAAGGTGTTTTAGAAGAATAGTCTGAAATTCTAAAATAAAAACCTTATTTAATGTCAACTAAATAAAGAAAAATGAAAACTAACGTTTCTAACCATTGGAAACAATAACAGCCTTGAAGATATGTTTTTCCCCTGACAAGTTTCTACTTATCATGAGCTATCAAAAATAACAGTTTCTGATCCTTCCCACAACATTTACACAATTGCTATTATTTCGCCTGATTTTCACATGGTGCAAGGGACATCAAGTTCTTGTCTACTTTGCTCTCAGTTTCCACCAAAGCACTCATTTGCACAGCAACCCAGAAATCATGGTGGAGCTCTGGAACAATTCCAAGTTCCAGTGGCAAAGCTCTGCTTTTTACCAAGTGGCCATCACTAGAAAGCTGCCAACTTTGATGGGCAGTAATTTGCTCTCAGCAGCAAATTACTGGCATCTCTCATACACACAGAGATTGCATGCTTGTGGCTAGGAAAAGTCTTTATTTCCTATTTTGAAGAGGAAACCAATTAGATAAGCCTAAGAGTGTATGTATAACAGCATTAATTAACAGTCACTCTTGCATTGCCAGCTGATCCTTTCCTGCTGTTACAGCCTTGGTTCTTACAGATTTGGGAGGTTTCACCAGTGTGCCTTCAAAGCAATCCATAAGCTTGGGATTTTGGAGGGGTTCAGAGAACACCTTCACATATAAGAGCATGGGCTCACATCCATCCTTTTCTCTATACCTAATTAATTCCCCATCCCTAATGGGGTCTGTGTGTGCTGAGGAAGATGAGGAAGGTGAGCTGTCCCTACCATGGAAAGCAGCCTGTTGATGGCCACAGCTCTCTGCTGGGCTTCCATGTGAGGCATGTCATTCTGGATCACCTGGTCTGTGATGCCATGAGGGAACTGGTGGCACAGCTCAATGATCCTGCAGGACGAGAGAAGCAACTTGAAAAGTCACGCTCTGCCGCATCCAATACAAAATGCAAACAGTACTGGAATCAGGATGGAAGAGAGCGACAAGAGCAACTCGAGAAAAGTATCCATCAATCGCTTCTTGAGGGAGTTCGGCACCAAACCCTGTGCACCATTTCCCTTTCCAACACCACAAAACCTCCAGGACAGCCCAAAGTTATCTGATCCAACACCCATTGCCCCTTAAGCACTCCTCAGTGCCCCCAGCCACCCTCTCCTCCAGCACCTATTTCCTGATTAACACTCGGGAGTCGAACCAGCCCCCTCAGGCCTTGAAAGACAAGGCTCCGCCACGCCTGCTGCCCCCCGCCCCAAAACACGTCCTCCGTGGCTCCCACACGCCCAGTTCCACCCGTCAGCCTCTATGCCTGCCTGCGGGCGCCCGCAGCACCTGCTCTCGATGTCCATGGGATCGGGCGCCTCCGGCTTCACCTTCACCTCCGCCATAGCGCGGCGGGTTCGGCGGGGACAGATGACGTCAGAGACGCGCGACGGAGAGGGGGAGGGTGGGGTCGGTTGCTACGCAACGGCCAATGGGCTGCGGGAGCGGCGGGCGCGCGGCGTCCCTGGAAACGGGTGCGACGGGAGCGGGACCCAGCAGGACCCAGCGGGATCGAGCGGTGCCCAGCGGGATCGAGCGGGACCCAACGGGGCCCACCGGGACCGATCGGGACTCAGCGGGATCGAGCGGGACCCGGCGGGACCCAACGGGGCCCACCGGGATCGAGCGGGACCCAGTGGGATCGAGCGGGGTAAGCAGGGCCCGCACGGCTGCGATGGAGCCGGGCGAGCTGCGGGGCCGCGCCGTGGAGGGGAGGGGAGCGGGGCCCGGCCGTGCCGCCAGGGATGCGATCCCAAAGGGCTGGAGCGGGGCCCCGCGTCCCTTTGGTGCCCAGAGCAGGCGGGAGCGTGAAGGAAAGGCTGTCAGCCCCTCCCGGGGCAGGTAAAGGTCTGATCTGCCCGTGGTTGCAGGGTGTGTCAGAGGAGGGACCAGGCTCTCTCTGCTCGGTGGTGCTCAAGAATGCGACAAGAGGCAGCAGGGAGAATCTGAAACGCGGGGAGCTCCACCTGAATGTGAGGGAGAACTTCCCTGTGAGGGTGACCGAGCTCTGGGACATGTTGCCCAGAGAGGGTGGGGAGTGTCCTACACTGCCTGCATTGATGAGTAGCATAAGAGTTGTTTGTGGAGCACTGGACAGTTGGTTACAAAACCAAATCCTTGCAGCACAGGTGTGTTTCCTGGCCCGGAGCATCAGTTCCCAAGATCTGGAGTACATCTCTTTGTTTTGAAATTTTTCATTCTTGAATTCCATGACATGATAATGACCACCTACATCAGGATAAATCAAGTTTGGCACCGGTTTTATGGATATGTTCTTGATTCATGTGATAGCTGGCATAAGCTTAAGAAATCGCTGTTTTTCTTTAGTCCTTTTCAGGGCATCCTGCACTTATTCAGGTGGCTATAGTGGAACGAGGCTGGTTTCACATCTGACATGATTAGAGTGGAGATTCCTGTCCCTTACTCCTTCCATGTATCACTGATTTGTGGTGCTAAAGCTGTTCTAGCTCAAGCACATGGAATCACAGTCATAGGATGGTTTAAAGAATCCAGTGTTCTCTCTTTTAAGAGAAAAAAATAAAGACAAGGAGTCATGCTAAAAGACTCTGTTTCTCAGTGCATTCTTCTTTTTGGGAAAATGATTGTGTGCCTTTTTACTTTTCCATTTTAAAGATCACTGCTGAGAAAAATGACAGCTGGCTCTGTCTCAGTTCCTCAGATCATCCCCCTTCGAATCCCACCTCCAGGGAAAGCTCAGCGGGAAATAGATACAAATACTCTCATAGAAATAAAATCAGGTATGAACAAGAGCTTTAACTCCATCTCACACCTTTACTTTTGTGTCCATTTGAAATATTTGGCCTTTATATTTTTTTTCACATTTAATTATGATTTTTGGAGTGTGCATTCCATTAAGGAACTTAAAAAAATTCATCAACAAGTTTGATGCACCAAATATACTTGTATGTAATTTTATGCTTCCAAACAATATTACTGACATAAAAGTCATATGTGTTAGCAGCAGTCTTAATTGCTTCCAAGGCCAAGCTTTAAAGCTGTTGCGTTTTGCTTTGACTGCAAAAATAGTGCTTGAAAGAATCATGTGCCAGGCTCACTCCCCAACATTGTCATTGCAAGTTTTGAATTGTCACCTTTTGCTATGGCAGAAAATGCCCTTTCTGTCATTGGAATGGACAAGCTGCTGCAATGTTTTCATGCAAAATCATTTCACAGATACTTTGCTGTCAGAAATGTTGCTTACAATGAAATTGCTTTTGTTAAGTAACTGATATTTCATGGGAGAAACAGTTTTGATTCCAAACATTTAGTCACTTTTGGAACTGCTTTATTTTCTTTATGTGAGAAAAATCAAGCACCGTGGTAAGTAGTTTGTTTTTCCAAGGTTGCCTACAATCTAAGGAATTACTTTTTCTCTTTCTTTCAGATACACCTGGGGCCTCTATTTATTACACTTTAGATGGAAGTAAACCCCAACTCTTTAGGAAACCTGGCTGTGGGATGTATAACACTTTGGAGTATAAGAGTCCTATCACATTACCAGAAGGGAAAATAATGGTCAAGGCCCTGGCAGTTACAAAGTGAGTATCCTGTTTTGTTTTATTTTAGTCCTGTTTTGGCAAGGGACAGACATCCCTGTCATGGCTTGTGTTGTTCAAAGCACTCCATACCCTAGAGATGAGAGATGAGCCTTTTCCCAGGCAGTTTGCAATCAAATTGATCCTCAGGAATAGCACTGACTTGGCTTTCTGAGGAATTTTTATCCATCCAGTGTTTGTGTGGTTGGATTTCCTCTTGGGTGTTATCTCCTGGACTCTGGGTGTCCAATGATGCTGGAGGCTGTGGGTGAGAAACTGATGTACTGTCCTGAGAGCTCATCCTTTGGAGTGTGATCATCAGAAACACCAGAGAAACTAGGGTGGTAGTTTTAGGGTCATCCAGTGGTTCAGTAGATTTATAAAAGTTGGTCTTCCTAGGAACTTGTTTAGTTTCTCCCAGAGGATCACAGAATGCTGAACCTCACAGGGTTGGGTGAAGCAAAAATACAATAGATAGAAAGAAAACTGGATTTTGCTGTGTAGCCACTGACTTTGTCCAAGCTAACTGCATGCTTAGAGACAGAGAGAGGACGCATAAATTCTCTGTCTGTACTGTATTGCATTATCTTTTATTTCCAAAGGAGCAGGAACTTCCACTACTCTTGGAGGTTTGTGTTTGCTGATCCCTGTTAGCAGCACCTGCAGCCATCCTGTGCTTGTGTCTGCACTGGAATATAGCAATATTATATAACACACAAAACCTAGGTCTATGTTTTATTTTTTTGTTATCACTACCTAGATTCACACTTTTTTCCAGTCTGTTTTTAAGACATTTTCAGAGATTCATTATACTTACAATAAATCATGAAAGAGTAGTTTGGATTTACAGCAATTTCAGTCCCCTGCTGTAATTTAATAAGTACTAGAGAATGACAGTTGTTTTATCAAATCAATATTGCTCAGGATTCTACTGCAATAATGACTGGCAAGCTTGGAAGGGATGCTCCACCTAATAAGCCACATCCATCAGTGATTTTCTTGTTGCAGCACACAGGCAGGTTCTTAGCTTTGTGAATATTGATTTTCAGGGACTGCAGGGAGAGTTCAGTTGTGACAAAGGTGTTTGTGGTAGAGTACCAGCAACCAAACATCCTTTTCCCTGTGGAAGATGATGACAAGAATTTCCTAAAAGATATGGTCACGCAGGTAAGTTTTAGAAATTATAACCCCTTGTGTGAGTATAAAATGTTGTATATATGATATTATTTAGAGATTAAGCATTGACTGCTAGTGCTATTCACATATCTTATTTTCTCTGTTTGCCCATCTTTGCTGCCTTGGTCCTTTTTGTAATGCTAAAATTTCAAGGGGACACTTCCCTCCCTCCCCCCCAAGTAGTATTTTATGACTAATTGAGATCAAATATTTTAAAAATACATTTATAAGTTAAGCTTTTCTAATGCTTGCATTGAAAATAAATACCTTAAGCATGTGCTCTTAAAATTTTAACAAATAACTATAGCAAGAGAGGATTAGAGCAAAAGCAAAAATTTTATTTGGAATTCAAATGGAATTATGTTTTAGAATAAGGAAGGTGGAATGTTTACTACTAAACCTAAGAAGAATAGACTGAATGTGGAAATCAAGCCTGGCAGTGATGAAACACCCCAAGACCTTCAAGGTACAGTATCACTTCATAAATCTGAGATAGTCTTCTAGCAGAAAATAACATAGAATTTTCCTCTTGTATCACTTGTAAAACGTGGGTAATTTTAAAACCCTCTCAGAAGACAAAACATCCTCTGGAAATTCCAGTTTTGATTGCTCAACACTGCAAATAGAGCACAAAATTTACCTTCCATACATTTCACATGACTTCTTAAAAACATATTGAAACATCATTCATTTCTCAGGAAAACAATAAGGCCCTGTCTGTATTTCCCTTTGTGCCAGAAAATGCTGTTAAATTGATGGGATTGCAAATCCTTCACAGAGTTTCTTTATTCATGTTTGCTTGCAGTAAGACTCCAAAATAAATACACTAAGCAGAAATGAAAGCTTCACCCAGATTTTCTCTGTAGATAAAGCCTCTTATCCCATGGAATGGGACTGTTTAAAACAGGGAATTGTATTAATGTTTACTCATTAATTTACTCTTAGGAGCTGGGGTTTTTTGAGCATGAAGACAGGAAGGAAACTATAAACAAATCAAAACACAAAAGAAGGCTCTGTCAGAGAGGTGTGGAGTTTATTCTAGTTTAATTTCCTGTAATGCAGCTTATTTGAACCCAAAATGTGGATGCCAAATATATTTTTAATTATGTTTAGTGAGAGTATGTAACATTCATGTTCAGATATATATTAACTGCATGAAGTGGGTGACAGTGGAATAACAGGATTGTCATTTTAATCTTGGAAACAGACAGAAAACCTTCTCACAGGTCCCCTCAAGGACCTCAGCTCCTTGCCAGTCATTTGGGAGCCACAGAGCACAGAGAGAAATCCACCTCAGCACAACCAGTGGAGCCATTCCAGGTGAGCAAGGGGGCAGGCTGATGAAAACTGTCCAAGGCTGTCATAAAGTGAGAGGTCTGAAAAAAGGAGGAGGTGAAGATTTGTGATCTCTCTTAACTGTTAATGCCTTTGTCTGCATTCTACAGTCCTGATTTAAATGTAATGGTAATGATGCACAGAATAGGAATGCCCAAAGTTGTCAGTATGGACAAAACCAGGCAGAGGAAATCAACACTGACTGTATTCCTACTAATTCTCTTCTAATACATTCCAGAATCTGCAGTTATCAAACACTTACAGCTGTTTGTTGGCAAGTTAATATTTAAAACTCAATATTCAGTAAAGCTGTGGTGGATGTATATAGCAAGGCATTGATTTATTTTTATTGGAAGGAGCTGTGGGCCCTTAAGGGGGGAGCTAATGGGGGAATCAAGGATGGTAGATACTCCTCAAAGCAGTGCATTTCAGTGCAGTTCATTTCAAATTACATCTGTAGCTGGTTTTTCTATCTTTATATGCATTTTGCAAATATTTCCTTGCTAAAACCTAAAGAATTCCCTCTATTTCAGTTTTCAAGTTCCTCTGCAGTGACTAGCCAGAAAAGCTTAGCAAGCACACAGGTGTCAAGGATCCAGAGTGAAACAGATTTCCTTAAGTAAGTGACTTCTCCTTTTAACATATTTGTCCTTTGGAAAGTATCTGAGCCTTTTGCAACCAAGCTGATAATACAGTGGGCCTCTAATAAAAATTAGGAAGGCAAAGACAGCCACTGGCTCATAACTGGAGAGTATAACCTATGTAGGACTTTGAAAATTCTTAAATTTGTTTCTTAAATGTAGTTTTCAGCTGTCTGATAATCCCTTAAAAAAGACTCATAACACCCATAGGATCAGGGGATAAACTGTCCCTTCAAATTATAGTACACTCTCAGTGCTGGAGGTAAACACTGCTCACTGAACATTGATGCTTATCAATATTGAAAAGGTTCTGTCAGCTACATCAGTGGCTCCCCATGGTGCAGCAGTGAGGCCTGACACAGACTGCCTATCAGGAGATCTGTTTACCTCCCATGATAAGGAGGAAAGTAGGAAACTCCACAGTAGCCAGAGACCTTTGTACCTTGCAAAGCTGTTTGGAGTTCAGAACTCCATATCATGGATGTTGGGGTGTCCCACCACAGCTTGAAAATCACAGCTGAGAAATCAGTGGCCTAAGTCCTGTCACAACAAATTGCAGATTACTCATTCTCATGCAGCAGTGCAGTACTAAGCCCAGCTCAGCAAGTTTGCTCTTGTTTTCAGATGTGCCCATTGTTCTGCCCCTCGCCTGTCCGAGCCCTCAGCACACTTCTGCCAGAAATGTGGGTCTCCAATCCCCCCTGTGCCAGCCCGGAGCTTCCCACTCCCTGAAGGAGCACAGGTCAGCAAAACATCCCAGCAATCCACACACCATCCTTGGAGACAGCAACAGCCTCTGCAAATTACACAGTCAGTGCTGGCAAACCTGTTACCTACTTGCTTTGTTCTGCTCAATACCTTTAGCATTGGACCCAATGAAATTCTCTAAATTGATTTCTTCAAGTGCCATGTATTCTCATAAGGAAAACAATGAAAAAGTAAATTATTTGCCTATGTCAGGAAACTTGTACCAGTCCTGAAACTTTAAATGGTGGCATGTGTGGGCATATGCACCAAGTATTGCAGTGGTGTGTGTAACTGTCTTCCCTAAGCTCTTCCCAAGAGATAATAACCTGATCTAACAAGTCAGTGGTATGTTCCCCTTCCTGTATCATCAGAAAGTTGTCTGGTTTGGGCAATGCTGTAGTTTTAAGTAATGACCAAGATTCACCACTTCTTTAGATTAAGTTCACAGTTAAGAGAATTTCAATTACCCATATGAAGTGGGTGACAGTGGAATAACAGGATTGTCATTTTAATCTTGGAAACAGACAGAAAGCCTTCTCACAGGTCCCCTTAGTGACCACAGCACCTTTCCAACCCTGCTATATTTTATAGTAGCATTTTAATTTTATTGAAAATTACCTTAATTCCTTTCTGGCATTCTCTTTCCAAATGTCTTAATATTTTCTCAATATGATCCATTGATCTTTAAGGATCAACATCAGCATCAGTTGCTGTCAATTGCTATGTTTCCAGTGACCTTGCTGCTGATGAAAATATTGAAATCTCATGGTAACCTTAATGATCTCATTGTGGTCTTTAGCATAACTGTGATGTGGCTTTTCCTTCAGATGGCACCATGCCTTGAATGCAGACATCTTGTGCCAATGAATACACCCACTTGTGTTATCTGTGAGTCACCAATAGCTCCACAGCTGCAGCCCCAAAACAATATCTGCATAAAGGTAATTTATTACATTATGGACAGCTTTAAGAGCTACTGGGATTAAAAACAGCTTGAATGGAAAAATGGATTAAAGGTTCCCCAGTGCAAGAAAGACATGTACATACTTCCCTTGAGAAGGAAGGAGCAGCAGAGGCAGTGTGTGATGAGCTGACCTTAACCCCCATTTTCCTGTGCTGCTGAGGAGGGCAGGAGATGGATAATCGGGAGGAAAGTTAACTCCAGGAGGGAGGGAGGGGTGGGGGGAAGGTGTTTTTTGAGATTTGGGTTGATTCCTCATTTTCCTACTCTAATTTGATTGGTAATGAATTCAATGACTTTGCCCAAGATAAGTCTATTTTTCCCCTGACAGTAATCAGTGAATGATCTCTCCCTGCCCTTAAACTCAGGAGCCTTTCATTAGATTTTCTCTTCTCTGTCTAGCTGAGGAGGAGAGTAATAGAATGGCTTTGGTGGGCACCTGGTCTTCAGCCATTGTCATCTCCCACCAGGGGTTTTTTAAGGCACCTCATAGTATTGTGGTATTATATTATTATTAATACTTGTCTATGCACTTACTGGGCTGTTTGGTTTTTTTGTGAGCATTTCAGTAAACTGAAACCAGAGTATACAAAAACCTGGAGATACTGACACTGAATCACCTGAGGAAACTTTACCATAATTCTATAAAAAATAGTCCCCATGTGATGAGCAGGGAACATGGCCTAACTAAAGTGTGAAACAGCCCAGACTTGAAGGATATGCTCAGTTTGCAGGGCTAAATAAACACAGCACTTTATAAGGTCAAGTCTTCTTTGTCTTTTTCTTGACAGTTTTCAAATACTATGTGAAATGTATTTTCTCTCTGTTTAAAAGGGCAAAGTCATTTGTCAGGTATGTGGCACAGGAAATCCTCTTTACCATAAGCACTGTGCGACTTGTGAGAGCAAACTGCCTGAAGTACAGATGGTAAGGCTTCAATCCCACTGGCTCAATCAAACCAGAGCAGAACAGCCTTTGTCTTTGGAAAACTGGAGTCATGTCCCCATGTCCCTCTGTCACCAAAGCAGACATTCTCTCCCCAATGTCACATTTAAGCCCAGTCCTCCCATAGAAGCTTCACCACAAATGCACAGAAGTGTTTCATACAGCTTGGAGTTTCTGACATGGAAGTCAGGATTGTGAATGCTGTTGAGAAAGCTCAGAAGGCTCTTAGAACATGGGTTGTCTTGACTCCAAGGGAGTCTTGTTTGTGTCCAGATTACTTCCAATTGCAATAGTAAAGTTGAGTATGTACATCAGGAACATCATTCATACTGACTTCAGTTATTTTCTAAAAATAGAATACGCTTTTACATTATTTTTCATATGTCCACTTTTACATTATTTTTCTTATCTCCACTTGCTGCTTCTCCTACATGCATACAGCTAGCATGCTTGTATTTGGCTGTGACTCTGCACAGAGGTGAGAAAAGCACTGAAATATTACACCTAAAATTGTTCTGTTTCAACTCTTTGTGTAGCTTGGTTCCTTAGAAGAATTTTATTTTCAGTTCTGACAAGACTCGTATGAAAAATTTCTGGTACATTTCACTTCTCCGGGTTGTGCTAAATACAAAAATGATAGAACAATAATAGTTCACAAGTTAAAATCTTCTGATTATAATGATTAACATCCTGACTTCTAAAACTGTCTGTAGCTAGAGGCAAAAGTCTCTTGTATAGCCATATAAGTGTCATTTCCAAGTGCATTTCAGTAGGATTCTGTACTTACCTGAGACAAATGTATGTTTGGCTGCTTCACTGAATGCAGATATGTGTACATAATATGTAGATGCATATGCTATTAGGCATGTGACTTGAATATGAGACCTTTGTTAGCTGAGAAAATTAAATGCTTACTAAGAATTATTAATAGTAATCAGAAAGTTTACCGATGATAGTTATTAGTTAGTCGTAATAGTATTTTTAATAATAGTAATAATGCAGACATTATTATTATTAATGGCTATTAAATAATTTATATTTAGAACATATTTAGGCTCGTGCTTTTGTAAATTGTATTTTCCAACTGAACTCCCAAATTACATTGTTCAAATTGCAATGCAGGCCACAGAATAAAACAGGGCTATTTTGTGTTTGCTTACTGTTATGGTGTAATCAAGATAATTTTCCTTGGGTTCTGTCCCTTATCCATACTCCTGACTTGTAGAGAAAATAACTGCGTAAGCCTTAAGGCAAAAACTAACAAAATATTTTTAAGTCCTATTTTTCCTTTCTGGGATCTATACTTAAGTTCTAGAATTTTCAGATGAAAAACCTGTTTTCTTTTGCTTACTCATATAAGTTAATTGTAGAAAAGTTGGGTAATATATAATTTGTGCAATGCAAAAGAGCAAAAGAGTACCAAAAAATATTTATGCAGCAAATTCCAAACTGTGAGGAAACTCCTTGCCTGAACACATTCTCCCTGCCATACTAAAAGGAAAGGTACAAAGAAAATTATGTGTTGGATTTAAAAATGCAGGTTTGTCAGCAGAGAAGCCTCCATCTTAATTCCATCTCTACTCATACATGGGGCCCTGTTAATAACTACTCAGTTTAAAAGCACACCATTGATAAGGTTTTTATTTTTTTGATGCTAGTTCTGCTAAAAATATTTTCAAATTAATTAAGGCTACATTTTAGTGTGGTTTTGAAATGAAAAACAAAGTTACAGGTTAGTTCCAAGTCACTCTGTTGCTCATTCTAAGCTGCAATAATTCTTTTAGGCTGAATATTACTTTATGTTGTCAGACCAGCTTGCTTTCCTCTTTCTCCGTATGAGGCTTGTGGACTTCCCTTCATGAGGAGCATTTTCTCCCTAATGCTTGTTTGTTTTTTATCAGCCAGTGTTTGGAGGTGACTCTTGCCCACTTCTCCTGGGCCAGCAAAGGAGGACGGCTCAGTGCTCAAAGTGCCACGGCGTGAACCAGAGCAATGCCCGCTTCTGTGCCTGGTGTGGGGCCAAGGCACGTGCTCCTGCTGTCTGTGGGGATAAACCTGCTGCTGCTTCTCTGCAGCAGTGTCACACACTCTGTGCAAAACTCCTGTCAGCCAGCAAACACTGTTCTTATCAAGATACTTGCTTAGAGCATAGAGGACTACATATGGAAAAATGAGTGACTCAGAAGACATCCTGACCCCACGTCAATCAGTGACCCAAGGGTTTAGAGTTGCAAGCAAATTATCATGGGTCAACAAGCACCAGATCATTGCATCAGCTGAGGTGCAACAGCCCTGTGCTCAGACAAAGTAACTTAGCCATCAAAGGTTAAAGTATAGGCTGACCCAATGCAAGTTTTCCCATAACAACTCTGGGCTAACAGCACCTATACAGGCCATTACCAGATATGAAATGATGCATGCAGTTGTTTTGACTGAAGGCCTCCTTAACTTCAGTAAGGACAAGTCTTAACTACTGCTCAGTAGAGGTACAATCAATGTAAACCATTTCCCCCTTGTACAGTGATTCTACCTGAGATCACACTCAAGGAGAATTTGTCCTCTGTGAGCTGAATGCACATAAAATTTGAAACACTCCCCTATATGCATAAATAACATTAGTCCTGTACTGTACTAGGACACTCAGGGTGGTACTTTACTTCCTTTTAATTCATTCCTCTGCACTTATCACTCCTGAGCCATTCATCCTATGCTTCTCTAGTGACAAATTCTGTGTTGAACTTTCCAGCCTGGACCTCCTCCATCCTACTTTAGTTGTTCCAAGTGTGGTACCAGCAACCAGCCCTATGCTCGCTTCTGTGTGTCCTGTGGTGTCTTCATAGAGCCCCCATCCAGGCAGAGCTCCGCTGGCAGTCCCATGGATCGTGGGGACTCGCTGCCATCCTCCCAGGTAAGATACACTGTGTTACAAAGCCAGCCTGGAACTCAGCTGAGAGGCTGCTCCACTGGGCTGTGCATCAGCACAGCTCCGTTCACTGCCTTGGGACAATGCTGTGGGCTGAGAGCACAAGAAGGGCAAAAATGTTTGCTTTGCTTTGTGCTGAAAAGCAGCCTCAGCCCAAGCCCAAGATCCAGCCTCTTTCTAAATCAGCCTTTCAGAAGTCTTGGCTCCTTAAGTACTTTTCTCTTACTGGCTGTGAATTATTTGTGGTCTGCTGATATGAGGTATTCTTTCATGAAAACATATTTTTTTTAAAGAGAAAACTGTTTTAAGAAAGAGCCCAGTACTTACCAAGGCCAGCTTTTGCCCTACAAAAGCATACATGACCCCTGGCAATCATGAAGAATTTGGATTTTGCTTGAATATTTGTGATAAGTTGCATTGTTGTTACAGATTGGTAATTAAAATAAAAAATTGTTAATTATTCTTTCTGCTAGTTTTTTAATTTTCTTACAATTTGGTGCACTGTTCTGTTTAAGTTATGCTTGTAAACCATCGAATTTATATTACTTACATTTTCCCTTCTCCTCCGCCCCCCACAGGCAAAACAATTACAGGCTCAAGTTGCCTGGCAAAGTTGTCCCATTTCCTTGCCCAAATCAAGGGCAGAACGAACAGAAAGGGAAGATAAAGGAACACAAACCGTTGGACTTTTTTACCCATCCAGCAAACTGTTGGAAAAGAAGGAGCTTGAGCTTATTTCACAAAAAGAAAAGGTGGAAAAGATGAGTGATCATAAGCCTCTCCTGACAGCCATTAGTCCTGGAAAAGGTTAGAAGTTCTGATTTTATGATTTCTAAACAATTGTAAACCTTGCTTTTTTCTTGAAAATGCTATAGTTTATGGAATGTGCCGTCAGTAGGACACTGATTTACATCTTTACAAGTCTGTTTCCACCAGTCACTTGTAAATGCCCTGCCTGAGAATTCAATCACTGATCTCCACCAACAGCTAAAAGAAAGCTATCAGCAATAGCAAAATTTGGGTTACTGAGCTCTGTGCAGCCCTACTAATTTGGTAGCACTTTGATTTCTTCAGATCCCACAGGACTGGAGGCAGGTGTCCTGTATTTGAGTTGGAAACCACTGAACAGCTCCCAGTTCCCAGCACCCTCCCCAGCCCCTGCCATGTCAACTTCAGGTACAGCTGTGGTGGCTCCTGCAGTGATATTGATAAACAAAACTCTGAGACACAGGGGATCAGAGCTCTTGAAAATATGATTAAGCTTTGTCTACATGAGGAACTTGTTTGGGGTGCTGTTGTGGAATAAATTACAGAAGCTTCAGAAGCAAAGAAAACTAAACTAGAGGAAGGTATTCTTAACAGGATTATGAAAACATCACTCACTGAAGAGTTATTAATCTCCCAGACTACAGTAGGAGCAGTGTCAGTACTGCAGGCAACTTTCTTTCACAGAGACTTTTGTGGTCACTTTGTTCTTTGTGGAATCACTTGACTGTATGATGTCACTAAATTCTTGACATTTTTAGAGGTTTTAGTTTTACTGTCCTGAGAAATTTTCAGCTTTCTGGATCCCAAACCCTTGAAGACAGTCCATCAGTATTAATTAGGGATCTAATAAATGGCTCAGTGAGCAAAATTGTCTTTAATGTCACAAAGCAATCCATCTAGACAATCCACAGAATGAGTTAACTTTAAATCATTACAGCCCATTACCAAACCCTGCTTTGGAGGAGCAGTTACTCTTTCAGATCCACTTTCTCCTCTAGCTCTCTTCAGCAATCAAATGGTCAACCCCTCAGGCTGTTATCAGAATTAATTTTCTGTTGGGTAGTAAAGGTTGCTAATGTATGTTAGATATTCCTCTTTTTACTCTGTGTGTCTGTATTCAGATGGACTCTGATTTTTAAATAATCACTGGGAAAATCTGTTTCCCTCTTCTCTTCCTCTGAAATGTGACATGTTCTCTTAGACATCACTGCAGGACTCTCTCACAGAGATCCTGACAGGCAAAAGAGCAGGAATGCTTAAGCTTTTAATATGTTCTCACGTATGTAATTGAAAGGAATTTATTTGGAGGATAATTTACACCGACCAAAGTGTTGTGTATCCTGAGTTGCTGTGTTTGCAGTTTTTGGATTTGGCTTATTGTTCCCTGTCAGTTACCCCAAATCAACTAAAAATCAGTTCAATAACACATAATTGCTTAATTGTAATATTTTACTGATTTCTTTTCTTATGATCTGGAATAGTGTGAGATTTTCCCTTCACACAGGACCAGTTTTGACTCCTAAGGATCATTCCAAGACATGGCTTTTTTGGGAACAGAGGATGAAATATAACTATGTATAAAAGAGTGTTTCACCTGGCTTTTTAGGGTATAACTTCCTTCTCATTTTCTAATTAGATGAATTTTCTACAGAATTTCTTTTTCTATCTCAGTGAAACTATGCTATCTTTTAAATCTTCCATCACTTGACTAGAAGGAGTATTAATCACATTTTAAGGATTTTTCTCCTACTTAACTTCCTGTGAACAGGTTACTGGAGAAAACAGCTGGATCATGTTTGTGCTCATGTTAGAAGCTATGCCCAGAACAACCTTGAATTCAGAACACTGATTGGAGAACCTCAGATGGGAAAGGTAGGAAGGAGCTTGTGAGTAATATCTTTCTATGGAGGGCCATGAAAAGATTATTGTGGCTGCTACATAAACACTGGAAAAATAAATGTCTCCCTTTTCTATAGATGTATACACTTGTTTTGTGTGTCATTTGTCTTGTTTGGTTGTTGCATTTTTTTGGTCAGTCTTTTCCTGAAGACTTTTTTTCTGCTCTTTTTCCAATGGCAATTCCTATTCTCTCACCTGAGAGCTGTGAGGGGAGTGAGAAAGCTTTTGCTCAGTTGCTTTTATTTAGTAAGAAGATAGAAATCTTCTAGAACCCCTTCCTACGGAGCAGATGCTCCAACAGATACTTTGCACCTGATTTCTATATCCACTGAGACCTATTATCCACCAGGATCTTCAGAAGCTGCAGTACAACTGTAAGAAAATATCTGCTTAACAGAGTTGAGGCACAGTCCATTGCAACTTGTTTCCTCTGCTAGAGGATTCAAAAGGATAGGCCTGAAGACTATAAAATTGCCTAGGGAAGACTATTCCTGCTGCTTCTTGGCCTTTGGTCAGTTTATGGTCCTAAAGGCAGTGCCCCCAAAAGTAACAGAAATGTTCAAAGCAGGTGCCAGCTATCTGAGTTTAATGCTGCTTTTTCAGTTTTTCATGTGGATTAGAAATATAATCAACCTTACCTCAGCTGCAATATAATCTTCATTCCACTTCTTTATAATCCCCTGTACACTCATTTTTGTATGACTTCCATAGATTTGTTGCCAGCAGTGCTCTCAAGGAATTGATACACAAAGGTACCAAAGTTCTAATATTAATACACTGTCCTTCCCCAGACTGGTGTCACTAAAGCAGCCACCAGTTCTCCTGGATCTGGGAGTCCCAACAACAACACACAGCTACAAAATCTCAGTGGAGAATGACTGGACTCCCATGAAATGCAGCCTCATTACAGTTTTGGATTCAATTGACATTTCCATTGTTGTGAAATTTCCAGTTACTCAAAAAACACCTGCCCCTTTCTCATTAACAGGGGAAGTGTTGCTATAATATCACAAGCAGGCAAAGGCCACACGTGTGATTTTGTGCATTGGCTGTACAAGAAACACCATCAGCAAGACTTATTCCTAAAAGTGCTCCTGTGGTGGTTTTTTGGTTAGACATTCTAACAGCTGCTCTTTTCCTCTAGATTAATTATGCCACCATCTCTGAAGATGACTATGAAGTCACTATTACATTGAGTTTTGCTATTAACAAGGTCAGTTCACGGGATGGGACCTGTTGAGAGGCACCTGGTCTAAAGCTGTCACTAGAGCATTGTAATGCTGATGTATTTTGAATTCATGTCTAAACAAGAAATGCTTTTGTTCAGAGGGTGTTAGCTTATCACTTCAGAGAAAAGAATAGTTTTTTGTCTCTGTTGGAGCTGGATGAACAGGTATCCTTATCTGATTAAGCCAGACTTCATGGTTATGGTGCTATAATTTCGCATTTTGTTAGTTTGCTATTAGTATTAACTTTCTTCTTTCAGCTGATGTTGCTTGATGATTCTAGCACCCCTTTGCTTTTGATCTCATATCCTGCTTTCCTTCAGCCTGCAAATTGTGCTCTTAAAAAATAAGTGTAGTAATTTTTGATAGTCTGGAGATAATGTTTGTCAGAACTCCTGTTAACTCTGTTCAAAATCTGGAATCTCTATCTCAAGAATTATAATGTTCCAAAAATCACAACGTACCCATTTCCAGCTTTTCAAAGATGAAAATCTACCATTTCAAAAATCCAAAATTCTCCCTTGTGGGGGATCTTGGCAAGCTTACCTAGCCAGGTGAGGCCTGAAAAGCTGTATCACATAATTTCAGAAGTGAAATTTCTCAAGTGGTAAGGAAGACTTTCATTTGGATGAGAATCTTCATTTCATTAAGAGAGGTTGTATCACTTTTTTTTCCTAAATCAAAAGAACTACCTAACACAAGGTTCAGAAAAAATTGCTACATAATTTGCCTCAAAACAGAGTTCAATTCCATATGATAGTATCTTATGATAATTTCACACTGATATTCAAAGCCTATGTATTTCCTCATATGCAACAGTGTTGTGCCACTAAGATTATAGCAGCATTAAATGATAATCTTAATAACTGCCTGCATTTGATGGTTCTACAGAATAATCATCCTAGCAGAGCACTGAAGTTCAGCAATGATTACCTGAGTGCTGGAAAAGAAGTCACAGATGTACAGGCTGGCAGTCAGACTAATTTTGGTGAGATTTCCCCCCCTCTTTGTCTTTACTTTAGATCATAAATACTGCAGTCAGGAATACAGAAGTGGTGCTTGGAAGCTTAGACACCAAGGCAGGCAAACATTTTGTGCTTATTTAAGTTGATCTTTTAAGTCTCAAAACGTGTCCAAGTTGAGATTTAAGCAATGTACAGACTCTCAAAAACTTCTGGCAATACTTCTTCATCCCTGGAGAGCTGAGGAGACCAATGAACTGCAGCCACAGGTCACAGCAGTGTTTTTATTATAGCATTAAAATTTTAGATGTTTCACATACACTTTTACAATAGGAACCATAAATATCTCTACTGAGCTCTGGCATATTTGGCAAAGATGAGAAATTATGAAATACATTCACACAGAGATGTTGTTTAACTGCAGTCTCCCACTGGTGTCAGTAACAGCTCAGCATTTTGGGCATCTCGTATTTGGCTTAGATTTTCACTAAATCAACCAGTTGTAAAGTCAGCATTACAATTCAGGAATTCCTATAGCATCATTTGATGTACTTAATTCACATGTAAGGTTCATCCACTTTGTGCTTTCAGTCTGAGGCTTGGCAAGAGGCAGTCACTGCATTCAGAGCTGTGCAAACCTATTGTTAAAACCAGTATGAACTGCAACAAGTATTTCATCACTTTCTCATGTGGAAAACTGATAAATACTGCTTTGATTGTTGGATAAATGATTTCCAGATCTCTCCTCCAAGTTCTGGTTAGGATACTGACTTTGCTTTGAATTAACACTTGTTTTCCTTTCTGGTAGGCAGAGATGATCATAATCTTTTCTATTCAAGAGGCAAAATAAGGAGAACCAAGTCAAGAACAATCATGGGACAGGAATATAAACTCTCTGTAAGCATCTTCTGCAAATACAGGAAAAAATACTTATAGAACAGCACTAACATGAAGGAGGGCATCCAGGCATTAAAATAGAAAGGTTTTAACCCCGACTGGGGGCAGGGGATAAAAGTTCAACCTAATATAAAACCTGAACATTGGTAACTGACATTTAGTTCAGAACTGAAAATAACTAAGTTGTTTTTCTACTGAGAGTTTTATTAGATCTTTTTCTCTCATTTTGAACCCACTAAGGTTTGACACTGCATTAGGCCTAAGGCCTGTTGCAGTGATTCTCTTACAGATTTTTTCCACACACATCATATGGAGGTATCGTCATCTTCCCTTGACTTTACAACATTTAACTCCATAGAGGCCTAGTTCAATTCAAGAAGCAAGGATTGACTTCCGATGGAGACCAAATTTCCTGAAAGAACTGTCTACTAAAGGGATTGTCAGTAATGACATGGAAAATTTCAAAAGGGAAATGTACATTAATCTAAGCTTGTATCAGCCAACTCAACAGGTGGGAGAAGAAAGAGAGCTGTGATATGAGTACAGAGAAAAATGCTTGGTCAAGTGACTGAGCTTTCAAAATGAGGAAAGGTTGAAAGCTGGGAAGAAATAAAAGGGAAAGAATTTAGGTTTTGTTGTTTGTTTGTTAAGATTTAGTAAACTAATTTCACTGAGGCAAAACATATACATTTTTAAAACAAAATACTTCCACAAGTTCTGGAAGCTTCGAACTTTACTCCTAAACATGTCCCCATGTTTAATTTTACTGTGCTGAGCAGATCTTTGTACAGCCCTGGACAGCTGCATTGCTGTGAAGTGAATCATTTGCAGACACACTTGCTGCATGAGGACCTCAATAGTGAGATATTAGCCAGGGTTACCCAACACTTGCTCAGGTTCAGAAAGACATTCCCAAAAATCAGGGATAACAATGAGGCTCAGATCCATCGAATTCATTCCACTGTCTGCATTTTGTACTTTCATTCCAAGGCAGAATCTGGCCCACCTTCTTGTATTTTCCCTGTGTGAAATGTTCCTGGCTGTTGTGTGTCCCCACAGCCTCAGTCCAGACAGCTGCTGGATGAACTGGGTCGAACCGGGAAAGGAAGAATCACCTTCATAGAACAATTGCTCAGTGATGTAAGTTACACTTGCTGAAGTTTCCTTTTTCAACTTTTTGGCTGTTTACTGCATGAATATTAGCCTGTAATGCAACTTCAGCTTGATGATGAGGAGGCAACAGCCTTGCAATACCAGTCTTCAGACTGAAAGAGGGTTTTAGAGAAGATAGGGCTTTTTTCACATTTATAGATGTTCTCCCCAAATTTCTGTTTTGTCAGTGCATAAGTCAGTCTTCTCTGGGTTTGTCAGAGCCAAACAAAAAGATTTATTAGTTTTTTAATTTAGGATCAAGTCTTCTATATGGCAAAACTAAGCATAATCTGTTTCTGCTCTGGGATCTCTCATTTGGCTACTGTTACATTTACTCTGGCTTTGAGCTAGGAGATGACAAACATTTTCAGAAGAAAGCAAAACACACTTTGAACCTCTCTCTCTTGAGCATGAAGCTCGTTTGCCAACTTGAGTTGGCATAATACAAAAGCGAGGTGGCAGCTGAAGAATGTTTTTCCCAGCCCCCTTTGCCTCTGCTCTGTTCCAGGGAGCTGACCCCAATTCCCTGGATGAGGAGGAGCGTCCTGCCCTCACTGTTGCTGTCCTGAACAAGCACACAGGAGCCATCTCTCCCCTGGTGCAGAAAGGGGCTGACATTGACCAGCAGTCGGGGCCGTGAGTTCTGATCCTCTGCCTCGGCTCTTTCCAAGTCCTACTGACAAAACCCACACGTGCTCCAGTTTTAGAGAGAGCTAAACCCCACCTCTCCTCCACAAATCTGCTCCTTTCAATGACTATCCACACTCCCTCTTCCAGTTGACAGCTTTGAAGATTTCTCATAACTTCTGTTGTAAAAGCTGCTGTTCTATTCAGTTCCTTCCCCCATCCATTTAATATGATAAACCCCACCAAAGCTACCACACTCCTAGTGTGTTCTGTATCTTCCTATTCCTTTTTCTAAGCTTTATTTGCTAAGTTTCCTCAGGTACTAAGTGCATTGCTCATTCCCCCTGTGCAGGCACAGCAACACAGCTCTCCACGAGGCAGTTCTGCTGGGACTGGAGGGAGAGGAGTGCATCCGAGCCCTGTTAGGGTAAGTACTGTGGCTGGGCCTCCAGTTCAGCTGCAGGCTCTCCCCCAGCCTACCAGCACACACCTGCTTGGCACCACTGGAAGGCCACAGCCTGCCCCGTGTCCCTGCGGGAAGGAGCAGCCAGAAATGCCAAAGTCACTCCACATCAACATTCACCTACAAGCCACTTCATCACTAAGTGCAGCCACTTGCCAGGAATTGAAGCCTTGAATGTGTTCTGTATTTACAGCTGCAATGCAAGCGTGCAAAAGAAGAATGCAGCTGGGCACTCAGCACTGGATTTGGCTCTGGCAGCTGGAGACAATAAGGTTATTTCACTGCTCCAAGTAAGTCTGGATAGAGAACATTGTTCTCATCAGAGTGTTACTACAGCATGCCTTTTCCCCAAATAAAGCTGAGAGTTCTCTGACTTAGAGAGCACCTAAACATGTGTGTCCAGTTCTGTCTGCAGAATCCACAGCCCTGTATGATCAGCTTGGGCCCTGTGACAGCCAAATATTTTCTCCAAGGTTGCCGCATTCCTTTTCAGCAGTTCAGAGCTGAATTCCTCTCTGACTGCACTCTATTCTACAAATTTTCTTTTCCTTTCCAAACAAAGGGACAAACCAAACCTTCCCAGGCACAAATAAATTTCAATGTCTCTGAAATGTCTATAATGCCTGATGAACACTGTTTACAAGAGTTTGACACTTGAGGAACAGCACTGCAAGCTGTAACTGATGAGCTTATTTTCCTTTTTGATGTTAAAACTCCACTCAGTATAGCCCATTGCAGTAAAGGTCAGATTCTAGTCCTCCAGAAAATCGAGTAAAACTACTTTGTTGTACTGCCTTCAACTTTTATTAATAAATACATCAACACAAGGCAGCAGCCAATTACAAACAGAAGTTTACAAGAACACCAGGCACACTAATAACTCAACGTTATTAGCCACAATCCTAAACCTCTGAAGTAATTTAAGACTCCTTCCCCTTTCTATGTCCCAAAGTATCTAAAAGCATCAGTGTATTCAGTACAATAGAAATGCATGTCAACTCCTATCAGAAATACAAGTTTTAGCACCAGAGCTATCAGTATCTCTATGAGACAGCAATATCTCTAAACTGCTGAATTTACAAAAAAAAAAAAAAGAAAAAAGAAAACAAGTAAACCCACAAGTAATAATCCTTAAAAAAACAGCAAGAAAATTAGAATTCCTGCAGAAAAAGATTATGTAAGCAATGCATGAAACCCCAGGTACTTCACAAACAGACTTGGAGGAGTGAAGCAGAATTCCCTCTGCTTCTCAGGGACAGCCAGTCTGGAATGGCCTCAGGAAACACGGCCATTCAGTCACAGGGGCAGTGCTACAGGATGAGGACAAGACAGATGTCACTGGCAACTATGAAGCTGCAGGAGTCTAGGCCAGATTCTTTATACCACAACGCTGGATCTTGGCTTTATCTTCAACCTTGGTCATCTTCTGAGAAATCTCTTTTTTCTGCAAAAAAGTAAAAATAATATGTTAGTGTCTAAGTGGAGTATCGTTCAGCTTCGAGGGGAAAGCACGGCTGAGAACCAGGAAAGGGCAGGGCGGCTAATCCAGCCCGAGCCTGGATGCAACAAAGTCTTGTGGTAAACTGAACAACCCAAAGACAAGATGCCGTGTACGTACAAGTGCCTTTCTCATTCGCATTTTGTCCAGCTTCAGGAACTCCTGCACCGTCAGGTTAGCAGGTTCTTTCTGAAGAGAAAGAAAACCACAGTCCGCAGAGTGCTTTTTGTGCTCCTCCCTGAAAAGAGGCGAAAAGAAAGGGCAAATAAAAGAGAAGGCAGCAGCTCCCAACGAGCCGCACGCAGCCGCTCTCCCCTGCCGGGCCCCTCGGCTGCCACGATCGCTTCCCCCCGGGACGGGAGCCGAGGGATCCGCCGGTACTCACAGGGGGTCGTCATCGGGCTCCCAGCCCTCCAGCTCCTTGAGGCAGAAGAAGCATTGCGCCACGTCGGGGCTGTTCTCGCTGGGGCAGTGCACGAAGCCCGCCGCCGCCATCTGCGGGCACAGGGGAGGCCGTCAGCGCCCGCCGGGCCCCGCTCCCGCCGCCCCGGACCCGCCGCCCCCGGACCCGCTCTCACCCGCTCGGGCGTGCAGGCGCAGCCCTCGGTGAAGGGCCAGTTGCGGAAGGTGGCGGCGCGGACGGAGGTGAAGTAGAGCCGCCACACGTCGGGCAGCGCCGGCAGCGCCTCCATGGCCCCGTTCAAACGGCGGCGCGCGCGGGGCAGGGCGGGAGCGGGGCGGGCCCGCCGCCCTCAGGGCCCAGAGCCCCCCGAGCCGCCGCCCCCAGGCACGCCTTTCCCCGGCCACAACGAACCAAAGTTCGGGAAAGGGCGGGCTGCCGCCTGCGCTAGCCAGGAAAGCTGCGCCTTAAGCTGCGCTCGGCTCCTCCTCCTCTCCGTGCTCCGCGGAAGGAAGCGGGAAGGAGCCGCGCCATGGAGCAGGGCGGCGTTGGCTCCTCAGGCACGGCCCGGGTGCCCCGGGCTCCCGAGGCACAAGAGGGGAGCAGAGGGCTGAGAGCACCGATTGCCTGCCCGCTTCACTGCGTGCCTTAGGAACCTCAGCCCTTGCCACGCCACGGCTCCCGCCCCGAGGATCGCTCCACCGCCTTCGAGGGTCCGGGCTTAGCGAAGGGCCTGGATAAAAGCAGCTGTCTACAGCACAGCGGCTGTCGTGGGGCTCTTGCAGCATCATCGGACAAAAGCACAGCGCAAGATGGCCCTCAAAATCGTCACGGTCACCTTTGAGAACACAATACAGAACTGGTCATCTTCTTCAGACTGTTTTATCTCGCCTAATTCTTTCTGGAAAGAAGGAGCCTGCTAAGGCCTGCATGTGTGTGCCTTCTGTGGGGGTGGCTGTAGGGAAATGAAGAATTTCTTGCCTTGGCCAGCTGCCCACACACATCCTCTTAGAGCCATACTGGAGTTTGCCAGATTCCAATGAAACAAGATGATGGAGAGACACCTTAACAAACAGTACAACTACAGACAGGCTTTTCCAAGGGAAGGGCTTTAATAAGACATATATTTATTTTCTTTTAAAGTCCAACTAACTCAAAACATTAAGAAGATTGAAGATTTTCACATAGTTA
Source organism: Thryothorus ludovicianus (assembly GCA_013397245.1). Taxonomy (NCBI): domain Eukaryota; kingdom Metazoa; phylum Chordata; class Aves; order Passeriformes; family Certhiidae; genus Thryothorus; species Thryothorus ludovicianus. The sequence continues at coordinate 159,067 of VZTB01001251.1, forward strand.
TGAAACAGGCAGAAATGTGCACGGACGTTTGGGCACACAACCCTTGGCTGGGCTGCTTTCCCCTCCCACTACCACTGGTTTTGTTTTGGTGATGATGGACATTAGCTACATAAAAACATGTTTTGTTGTCCCTTTCTCTTCTGTTACCAAAATGAAGACTCCACTACGGCAACTACTGCTATAGTCAGGTAGCCAACAGGTATACATAGTAGACTAAGGACAAAGAAGTCACATTTGGTGTGTAGCTCTCTGTGGGTTTGATGTGAAAGGACCATCCCAGTGCATGTGACCTGCAGTTAAAATGCACAGCCCGACCTTTGCTCAGTGCAGCTCACTGCTCATCTGCACTGAGTCAGGGAGGGAGAGAAGCTGCTACACTATGGAAAAGGACAAGAGCCATTGCCAGAGAAACTCTTTGAGTTGTATTTTTTAATTCTTGGGTATTTCTATTTATTGATGCTTAGAGCCTAGGTGCTTCCAAGAATTGGATCTGGGCCGCCTCTGCTTCTCCTCCCTCCAAGCAGATTGTTTCTACAAATCAGAGCCTGCATTCCAAACATCTCCACTGACTTTTGCTCTGGGTTTCTTCCAGCCAGAGTGCCCGTAGCAGGAGGAGGTGGGTGCTGGAGCCTGTGAGGCTGCTCTGTGGTTAGAGGAGCACCCAAAGGGCTGATCTGCAGACCAACTAGCAGCAGAGGGGTGTCAAGATTCCAAAGAGCTGATCTGGCAGCCGTGGTGCCCGACCTTGCCCAGTCACAAACCCGCCTGACACCGTTCCTGAACACAAAACACCGCGCGCTACGAGAACTTCACACTGAGCACAGGGCAAGGAGGAGAAGGGAAAGCAGCAGGGAGGGAGCAAACAAAGGAGTCTCTTCTGAGCCTCGTACTTGGGATCACAGGAATCCACATGTTCTTCAGTATTCCTGAAATATGGTTCCAGGATTATGCTTCTGGCACATGTAGAACTTTCCTAAAGTCAACATCCAGCTACAGGCACCAATATTTCCCTTCACAGACTCAAGACAGTTCCTAACAAAGTAATCAAACCACAGAAACACTGAATGGTTTAAACTCAGGTGTTCATTTCTGCTCATAAACAAAAAGAGAGACAAAAAACCTGCAACATTTTTTGGACACGTTTCAAAACTTCAAATCCATGGGGCTCCTCTGAAGTGAGAAACACTTTTTTGTTTGGTATTTTTCTTTGTTTACAAATGAGGCTCTCCAAAGTAACAGTAGCAGGAAAACTGCCCATAAGGACTTGCAATTTTCCAGCAGTTTCAGTATATCCTAGTTGGCATTTCCAGGCCTCTCCCCTTGGAGCACAGGAATCAACCCTCTTGGATTGCATTTTCCATGTGCACCATCTCCCTGTTGACATCCAAAGTCCTAGGGATAAACACACCAGCGTGTTCCAGCTCTCCCGTGGCAGCCAACATCCTCCACTGAAAGCTGGGGGAGTTTTTTGGGATGGACTGGGCTTGCCCCAGCTCCCCAGGCCCCTCCAGCAGCTCAGCGTCGCAGCCTGAGGAAGAAGGCGTGCTTGCACTCCTTGCTGTCCAAGGGGTAATACTTGTCATAAAAATCCAAAATGTACTCCTCGGTCTTAAATCCAAACTTCTGGTAGAGCAGCATAGCAGGGTTGCTTGCAGAGACGTGAAGGGTGACGTCCTTGCCCATGCAGGTCTGCCAAGGGAGGGGGAGAGGGAAAAAAAGAAAAGGAGATATCACTGCAAAAGAACGAGACAGCCTCTGGGGGAATGCGGAGGTGAGGAGATTCATCAGCTCAGGGATCCAAGGTACTGAGGAAATGTGAGAAAATCAGAAGCCTCAGCACAGGAGTTACCACACATAGCAACAGCAAAGGGAGAGCTGCTGCTGCTGCTCCTCCAAGCCTTTGTTTCTGGGAAATGTGGATTCTCTGACAATGTAAGCAGGTTTGGGATTATAATTTGTCATCTTTCCATTGTCAATTACTAAAGTAATTGTTAATTAAAAATAATCTGGGTGTACAGACCTGATCTCAAATACAATGGCCTGAAGAAAAGACAAAACATGCCAGAGGATCAGGCTCTGCACTCCTCCCTGTCAGCAAACAGAGCTGAGCTCTCTGGGACTGCCTGAGCACCTCTCTGCTGTCATGCTGGAATTCCTGCCTATCCCACCCAGCTCCTCTCCCATCCTTCAGGGCACAGCACTCGCCTCCTGAGAAGGCAGGAAACTCAGTTCAGACAGCAAATAATAGCACAGCTGAAGTTACCTTGAAGATTCTAAATTATTCTAACCAGCAACACTCTGATTAAGATGCTGAAATAACTTATTTTTTGCTTTCATCAACTGTTTTAATAGCATTCCATGTATATTGAGTGTACTGTAACTCTTAAGTGGGAACAGTAATACCCTCTAGGAAATCTCCAAGACAGAACATTCAATGGGAAAACTGTCAGGAATTTAAGGAGGGAAGGAAAAAAAGAAATAATTGGAAGCTGTTTTGGGGGAAAGAAAATTTGAATGAGATCATTAAGAAAATCCAGTTTAGTCCTCTGGGACAGATGCACGAGAAGATAAATTCTGACTGCAAAATCAGGCACCACCATTTCCATCAAAACATCTTCCTGTTAGGTTGTGCTATTCCCAAGAATTCAGCCCCAAAGTCAGCAACCTACTCTTAATCCAAACAGAGCATCAAAGTGTCTCAAGCTACAGAGAGGAGATGCCAAGCCCGAGCAGGCTGCAAAGCAGCACCTACAACCTGGAGACTGAGGAACAGAAGGCAACAACCACCATTATCCTACAGGATTAAACCCCCTCTACCACTGTCAGCAACAGCAGAATAAACCTGAAGCGAGCCAAACACAGTGCTGATCTCTCACTGCTAGTGTGCCTAATCCACTCAAATCTCTCAAATCTGCTTGGCTTTCCTCAACAGGGAATCTCATGCAACCAGGATCAGGTTAATTGATGTGATACATCCTACAAAAAGGTGTGAGGATTTTCTGTGGCTCACTTGCCAACTCCAACATCCCAGTTTTGCTGGAGAGGGAAGTCTCTTGAGAGTCCACCTACTGGATCCCTGCAAATCTTGGCACCTATTCCCACTGGGTGTTGACATCTCCCATCAGCAGACTGAGCTTCACCCAGAAGCTGCCTGGCAAATGCAAGGGGTGAGTTTCAAGAATGTCAATTAGAGGCCCGTGTCAGCACTGCAGAGAGCTGTGCAGGTAGCACAGTTACCCCCAGGCAGCCCAGGAGTGCAAAGTGCTTTTCCAAAGCAGAGATTACTTTTCCCAAGGCTCTCCCTACCTTGCTTCAGCCAAATAAAAAAGAGGATAAAACAGTTTCAATGGTGAGTTTTTGTTAGCGAATCTCATCTTGACTACAACAAATGAAGAAATGTTTCCCATTGGCAACTCTGCCAAGAGAGTTCAGGGAATGGTAAAACTGTGTAGCTGGGCTCTGTAAAGAACATACATCTGCATCCTTACTCACAATTAAGATGCCTTTCCTGCAATTTAATCCAAGAAAGTCAACGGGATTAAAGCCACTTGAATAACAGTATTCATTCAGAGATTTAATGAAGTTTAACTCCTTTAATACCACTCAGTTAGCTAAGATTAATTTTCCCAAGTATTCCTGTGGAACAAGGCCCAGTACAAGCCAGTTTAAACAAACAATGAGGTTGCAAACATTTTATCATTAACTCAGCTCTATTTCAACCAGAGTAAAAAGTGAAAGTGCGTGACTGAGATCAATAAATGATTTAATGCATGGAACAAACCTCCAGGTGTAGTCAAGAAAGTTGCAATAATTCTGACCCTGCCCACTCTTACCTGATTTTCTCCTTTAAACCCCCCATTTACAGTATCCCTTTTACACAAACCACTGACCACTGAAGAACACAGAGTTAATCTCAAGACAGTTGAAGTGTACAGCATCCCTCTAATTCTGAGGACATGACCAGGATTGTTGTTTTCCTAAGCTCATTTTAACTTCCAAAGCAGGAGATACTTCCTCCCATACACATTCACAAAAAGGGTTCTTACTTTCTAACATCTGCACATGTGCACAAAAGGAAGGAGGCAGAGCTGGTTCTTTGGCAGATTCACAGGATGATTTCACTTCTTTACCTGGATAAGATGGTAAATCATGAAGGTTGCAATCCCAGCTCTTCTCCACTCGGGGTGCACCAACAGAAACGAGATGTAAGCTTCGTTGTACTTCACATCTGGCACCATAAAACCAAAGGCAATGATAACTTTCTTGTAAAGGACAACAACACTGAAGTCTGGATACTGCAGGCACTCTGACAAATCAATTCCTAGGGAGAAAGAGAGAAACAGCAGTGGGAAGCACTGCAAACCCAAAGAAAAGTGTCGCTGAAATCAGAGGGTTTAAGGCTTTTAGAAACCTTCGATCCCTTCTTTTTACCTTTATTTCAGATTTGTGATAGCAAGAGATCACAGCATCATAGAATAGTCCAAGGCCCCTGCTAGAGTAGTCCTCTGTTACTACGAATTATGCAGTCAAATTTCCCACATTTTGGTAAATCCCAGGGGTCAGGACACGAGACTGTAGGGGATGAACCTTGCCTTGAAAAACCAGCTGCCAGATCCTGGTGTCTCCCCTGCCAGGTAAGCATGCAAGGGAAAAGATGATACAACAGAACAGACAAAACAAGATTTGCTTACTTAGCAGGGAAGCTTTCGTGGAAAAAACTAACAAAGCTGATTTCCTTTCAAATGACTCAAGGATGAAACTGAAACTTAACACTCAACTCTCCTCAGAAGCAGCACACATGAAATTGGGCTACAGCTTTGGTAGCACTGCCTGCTATGGTTCCTGTCTTTTTCCACCACCTTGCCTGGAGCTCTTACTGCTGTCTCTTGTGCACACTCAGCTGGTTGTGGAGCTGCACTGTGAGCCTCACCACAGCTCCCAGTGCTATCAAAACACTCGCTTTTAGCATGCAAATTCTCTAATCTGAGGGACACAATAGCCTCTCAGGCAGTCATGTTTCTGTGGGTCTGAGGCTGGACACACAAAGAGCCTGGGAGTTTTGTTACCTTGCCTGATCACCTTGCTGCGGCGGCGTCCACACAGCCTGTCAGCAGCAAGCAGTGCAGCTCGAGGCACTGAAGATTGACTGCTTGGTAATTTGTGTGGACAGACCCTAAATGAGATGCAAGACACAGAGGAGATGTGCCAGAAGCGTTTGCTTCAGCCTCAAGCTGGCAATTGTAATGTATTTGGAGTACGGGGTAACAAAACAGCAGAGTATGTTTTCCAGTAATCACTCGATGAGATGCAAGACTTTACAAGGCACCAGGCATGGAGCAGTGGGTGAGTTATTTTCTTGCTGGAGAGTACATTGGGTGGAGCAAGGCGTGGGAGGGATCGATTTGCAATAGGGAACTGGTTAATTCAGCCAAGGCTGCCGTTGCCTGTGGAGTGCCTGGCAGCCTGTCTGGACAGGAACACTCACTGCCCCAGGCACTGCAGGGGGCAGTTTTTCCTGTAGGAAGATGCTTAGCTCAGGATGGTTCACCACTGGAGACACTTCCCGCTAGGGAGAGGTTTCCCGATAGGGCACCAAGGCACTGTGAGAAACAACACTGGGGAATCTCTCTTCCACCAGCTCGTTTGCAGTCACTGCCTGCCTTGGGAGAGGCAAGAACAGCTCTGAAAGGAAAGATCTGGAGGGATAAAAGAACTAAGTGCTGGTTTAAGGATGCTCACCCAGTTGCACAACCCTGCCTCCCACCCCCAAGCTGTACCAGCTAAAAACCCTTTGCATCCAGGCTTTACCTCCCAAGCATTGCTTCCTCACTGCCCTCTCCTGCTAGAACAGAGCCGAGGTACAACAATCATATCCCAGCCTCAGAGCTTTTTCACCATGAGAAAAGATTTGGATTCCTGTTTGGAGACTGATGGGAGTGTCAGCTTTCTGATTTAATAATGAACAGTTCTCAGTTGGGTGGAAACACACCCATGCTCCTTATGTTAAATAAAACAGGGTGAGTCCTGCAGAACTTAATAAAGGTGCAACCCAACTTGGCCAGAACTTCAAATGCATTATCAGGAGAGGAGAGACTGTAACAAAGCGGTTCAGCCTCTGCTGGGATTGCAAGTGTCTCTCAGGAGCTCTGGAACAGCTTGTGAAAGGAGAGGCTTGCCAGGTTATTCAGCCCACACTGTACAATCTGCATAATGAGCAGCAGAAAGAGCTCCTATCCTGACTGCAGCATATGGACCCTGCTGAATCACCAAACACAAAGCAAACAGTTATCTGCAATAAAGGTGTGCACTGTTTGTGCTGGGCTTTTCTAAATCAGTCTGCTGTGTTGCTCACTGATCAAAAGCTGATGCAAGCAGCAATGAACATTCCTGTTATTATTTCAGAAGAACTAAAGACTGCAGTCTCTTAACCACCCCCAGAAAGGGCAGCCACTGTCCCCAAAGAACCTGCAGGTTCAGAAATGGCGCAGAAAAACACAAACCTAATCTCTCCCATACCTTGCAAATACTGAAGCTTGAAGAAATAAAGGACACCACAGCAGAGCCTAGAGTTGTAAAAGCAATTCAGTGAATCACAGAATAAGCTGAGTTGGAAGGGACCCTCAGGAAGCATCAAGTCCAACTCCTATCGGGCAGGCTGGGTGCTGTGACACTGCCCTGGGGAGCTGTTCCAGTGCCCAACCATGCTCTAGGTGAAAAACCTTTTCCTGATATCCAGCCCTAACCCCTTCCCCCCAACAGAGCTTCGGAGCTGTTCTACTGGGTCCTGTCATCGCAGAGAAGAGATTGGTGCCTGCCCCTCTGCTTCCTCTCCTAAAGAAGCTGCACTCCATGATGAGCTCTCCCTTCAGTCTTCTCCTCTCCAGGCTGAACAGACCAAGCAACCTCAGCCACTCCTCATGAAAGGACTTCCCAACTTTCACTCTGACATATCCAACTTATGGCTGCTAGGAAGAAACCTTTCCACAAAGGTAATGAACAGTAATCTCTGGGATAAAACTGTTTATTTCAACCCCTGCAAAACATTTCACTGGATGCTTAAATTTAGTTAACTAAAACAACCCGACTACTCCTATTGGCACCCATTTTTGTAAGTGCTGTGCTAATTAGGGCCTAATTGCCCAGTTCTACAGGATCTCAAGAGACAAAGACACCAAACCCACGTCTCCACCTCAAAGGCATTCCTGTGACATCAGATAATGGGTTTCTAAGAACCAGCCAGACATCAACTGAAGAAAAATTTGGCCCAAGAACATTTTTTTTTTCTGAACAATACCACTTCTTTCTTTGAAACCCAAGCACTGGAGAAACCTTACCAGGCCAGAAGAATTCGTGGCACATGGAGTTTATAGTGGGGATGTGATTAGGGCGAACATAGCAGTAATCAATGGGTGCTTCTGGCTCAGCCTTCCAGTTGAGATCATTCCTGTGTGGATTCGCCCGTATTTCTGCCAGCAGCCTGAGTTTTGGGGGCTTTGTCTCATAATCACGTCTGCCAGGAATTTGAAAAGGAAACACAAGAAAGTGAGCAACAGAAACTGCTACTGCAGTTAAATGGGTACTGCTCATGAAATATCTTCTGACATGCTCAATTTTAGAAAAAAAAAAAAAGAACAATCTTCCATTCACATGGGGAAACAGCTCCCAGCTCAGCAAAAACACCCTTATGTCAGAGGCCAGGACACTTTCCAGACCCTCAGCATGTCCAGCCAATCTTTCCTTACAGCATGAGCAAGGAAATCAGGGTTCTGACCCAAGAGCAGGTGCAATTTGCATTGAATGGCTCCAGCAATGGATGAATGGCTCCAACAATGCCCTCTCTGCCCTTGCCCCCTCTTGGAGATTCCCCTTCCCAATGCAATCCGTTTCAATACTCAGCTAAGGCAAACACTATCCCTCCAGGGTTACCATGGTGCACTGGGTTGTACTGTGAGGAGTGAGGAGCACTGCCCAAGAAAGGTGTCCTCTCCGTGGGCTGGCGGTGCACAAGCCAAGAGCAAGCTCAGACCCTCTGTACCTGATGTAGGGCTTAAGGACACGGGAGGTGTAGGGGCTGACAATACTGTGGTCTGTCAGCAGGTCTTCTGAGCCTACCAGCCGGTACAGAAACTTGGTTGTCTGCTGGCGATAACCCTTCGTGGCGGGCAGCATTGTCTGGATGCATAGAAAAAGGCACAACAGTTGCAGGAAGGTCAGTCAGCGATTTAACAAGGGAATCGTATGCAGGGAGAGCAAGGGCTTTTCAGTGTGACAGGGTGCACTGGACCATGGTGGTCCCCCCCTCAGGACTCTGCTGGGCACTCCAAATTTGGCGCCCAAACCTAAAAGTGCTGCAAGTCATCTCCCTCCTACCCACATGAAAGAGCACCTGCCTGTTTGGGTACTTCCAGGCCTCCATCACCAGCATTTGGGCAGAGCTGGAGCACAAATACATCGACATTGGTGGTGCTGACAGTGACAGACAGCAGTGCTGAGCCAGCATGTCCCAAGAAGAAAGGGACTGAGGAGAGCATTCATGGGGACACAGCCTCAAGACAAAATGAGTCTTGTTTACATAATCTTTTTCACTTTAGGAGTCAGATAACCTCAATGTGACACTGCTGGCTGCAGCAAAAGCTTTAAAATAACCAGTGCCAAAAGCTAACTTAGCTTTGGGAACACCCACCTGGTATCTGTCCAAGATCCTGAAGTCCTGGCTAGTAGTTCTGTATGTTGGTTGCCCTACTGGGGACCTGGAGACACCACCTTCTTTGGCTCCATAAATCCCATCAACCAGGAGCAGTGCAGCATTCACGACCTGGTCCAAGTCAAAGAGTGGGAGTCCTCTTTCCCTCTTGGCCTGCCTGACCAGCAGCTTGCGCCTCAGCCTCCGGGCCTCGGGGGTCATGCTCAAAGCATTGGGACAAGCTTCCAGTCTCTTCAGCAGCAGCTTCTCCTCATAGATGCTGACTGAGGTGTGCTTGGGAACTCGGGCTTTAGCACCCTTCTCCAGCTGTGACTTCCCCTTGTCTCGTCCTCTCACCTGCAAGGGTGTGTTTGACTCTTCAGGATCTTCGCTGTCACCTTCCATCCGTTCTGTTTTTTCTTCTTCACTCTCCACCTCTTGCTTGATCTGCTCAGCTGTCTTCACCTTTTTTCTGCTTGCTATCATGGTGCCAGCAGCACCAGCTGTCCCACTGGGAGGGGGCACATACTCTATTCCTGGGTCTATGACTCCATCTCCTTCCATCTCCTCATCATCTGTGAAACAGATCAAAATAATTCAGGGGGAAGGAAAAAAATGATTCAAATATCAAAGTCCCATTTCAAAAATTGTGGTCACAGCATTTTTCTGCTAAGGAACAATAATGTGGGTTTACCCAAAACACTTCATTTTCTATGTACTCTCAGATCTCCTGAGTTTAGAAAGGAGATGCTGAAAGGAGTCCAATTTCAGGACACAGAATCAATCTTGCTCCTAAAGGACCTTGTAGTTTGGCACCTGGAAACAGGGCCCCTCCTGAGCTGCAAACTCATATTCTTAGAGGAACATTAAGCTGCTGAAAATTCCCAAAGACTGGGGATCAAAAAGTCAAGCTGGTGAGCTGTATCTTCAGGCAGCATACCCCACAGAGATTCTGTCCTCTACAGAACCTCACTATTTTCCTGTCACTCAGAAGACTGGCTCCTTAAGGAACTAAGAGGATTCACCCTGCATCACTGCTTTGCAATCTCATCGAAATTTAGCATCTGTTAACCAGCACAATCAAACTTATAAAATACTGGGACATTACCATGGGAATAAAATTTCTCCCTTGAAAAACATTTGAGACAAAACCAGACCTGCTACGTAACAGTGTAACCTGTGTTGCAGTGAAATGCTTATGCAGAGTGGTCCAGCAGTTGCTGTGTGATTCAGGATCCACAGTTGCACTGTTTATTTAGGATCCCTCAGAAAACAATAATGAGGGTTTCTTCTGGCCTTAGAAGCTGGTGATAAAACTTTGGAAAACCAGTCAATTCTCACACTCAACTAAGACAAAATAATTTTGCCAGTTACTTTCCATCTTATCCTGAAAGGATCCTGCAGCTCGCTGAGATCTTCTTTTTTTAAAATTATTCCTGGAAAACCGCACGTGGCTTGTCACTAAAGGAAACCCACGGTGGCTCTTACCATGGAACAGTGCCTGTGGTGGCATGACATCGGGGATGAGATCTGCTTCCGAGAGCAGGCTGGGAGTGGCCGAGTGGGAGGCAGGAGTGCCAGGAGCAGAGAAGTCCAGGGAGGGGGACGGAGAGGGGCTGGTGAGAGGCGTGCGGTCTGACGAGCTCAGGGAGGAGAAATCGATGACCTCTCCTTTCTCCAGGATGATGTCGGGGCGGCGGCAGCGGCTGCTGAATTTCACGGGTGTGGAGGAAGTGCTGCGGTCCAGGAACCCGGCCGCCTCTTTCTGGGCTCTCCGAATCTCCTTGGCTTCCTGAGTGCGGGACCTCTTCTCCTTCAGTTCCATGGCTGACTCGACTGGATTGCGGCTCACCCGCTTCCGAAGGCCTTCCACGGTAATGATGGGATCCAGCGGGGGCTTGGAAGCTGCTAAAGAAGGGGAGTGTGCTTTCTCTGAGCCACCAAGCAGCCAAAAGCACACCGACCACAAAGCTTAAAAGGTGGGGTTTTCAAGGTGTACAAGAAATTCACTCTGGGATGTGTAGCATTAAGCCAGTGTGTGACTGCAGCCTCATTAAAGCCCAGATTTTTGTTCCTCCACACAGAGGAGGTTTTGCATCTAGTGACAAAAGATAAAAGACATTCCCCAGGATAAAGAGAAGAGGGAAAATTATGGATTTCAGCTAAAAAAACCCCAACCAAAAACACTCCGCACAAGTCTCAAAACCCTATAGTTCAGTACAATGGAAAAATGTAATGTGAGGTTTCTCACATGACAGTATACCCACCATAGCTCTCTTCAGTCAACCATTACAGCAGAAAAGAACTACGGAACTGTCCATGCACACAAACTGCTTTTAACTGAACTTTTCTCACATCTCCTAGCTCTGGCCCAGCGAGGAATCTACACAATATTGGGGACAGAGTTACCTTTTGCCTTCAGTGCAGATGCTGACAGCTTCTCTCCTTCAGGTTTCAGTGTTGGGGGTTTGTTATGAACCAGCTTCCACCATCCCGATTCTCCAAATTCCTGTGCCCCAGAGCGGAAAAATAAGGGGCTCCCCACAGAGAGACAGCCAGCAACTGTGCTCCACCATGTTGAGGTCTTTTTCCTGTGGTGGGAGAGAGGAAAACGAGGGTTAGGTCCCCACTCACCAGCTGTGCTTCCATCCTGGGCAGAGTGTTTCTGACAGTGGCACTAACACACACCCACTGAACTACTCCTGAAGCACTTCTTGGGCCCCTTGGAGGCAGGCAGCTGCATTTAAGCCTTTGCCTCTGCTGGACAGTGCACTCTTACTGGGCATCTGAGCAATTTTTGTTCCTTTAGGATCTGGTCACAGGGCTAACAAAGACATCACTCAGGGAAGAGATGAGAATAAATACTGAAGAATTGCTCTTGTAGCCAATAACTGAGGTACTCCCTCAGACTCTGGAGAGTCAGGTTCATGGTGCAGTCTAACCTCAGCTGCCCCAAATCTCAGGATTTTGTCTTGCCTTTGCACACCCCCACAGGCAGGAACTTCTGTACTTGCCAAGACTTGGCTGAGCTGGTGTTCACTGCTGCCCAGGTGCTGCCCTCACACACCTTAGGGTACTGAACCCCAAAGGTGGGGGATCAAACCGAGCTGCTGCAGCTCAGAGTCTGGAGTGTTACAGTAAATCTGGATAAGCTGCACTTCCATGGGCCAAGGAAAGAGATCACTGCACAGCCTGTACTGCTACACACATGATTCAGCTGTCTCTGTTCCATCAGTGGCTTGTCCAGGCAAGTGGGAAGGCTGTGTCTGGGGCTAGGAATCCCTCTCTGAATTTTAATGAGAGCAAGGAGTGCCCAGTTCCCAGGGCAAGACTCAAAAGGCAGCAGCAAACCCTGGGAGGCATTGGCTCCCTGAGTGAGGGACAATGGGCCACCAGCTGCCCTCCTGTTAAGGTCCCTGTGGCTTCCAGGGAGGACAAATGCTAACATTTCTGAGAACAGAGCAAGGAGGCACAGACAAGCACTGAAAGCAAAGCCAAAGACCAAATCTGGTTAGGAAGAAAGGCCAGATCTTACAACAGAAAAATCCCTGGGGAAGAAAAGAAGCTATGAAGTCAATCAAATCTACAACTTCCAAGGATTGCTCAGTTCCTTTCCTACCTCCACAGCACACACATTTACAGTGAGGCTTGGGTCTGACAGCTTCAGCATGCTCAGAATAAATGTGCTGTTCACCTGGAAAATGAAGGCTGCCCTCAATGAGAGGGGCTCCTGCTCCTACTCTAACAGTGTCTTTACACATACTGAAAAATGTTCCAATTGTTTTAACATCTATTATGTAAAAGTCATTTCCTTAAGATCCAAAACAATCTAAAAGGTGAGGCTCAGTTCTTGTTGAAGAACTTGGTCCTTGCAAGCTTTATAGCCAAGGAACTTTGCTGGATCACATTTGTCCCTGAAGTTTGGCAATACCAGGATTAGCCCATCTATTGTGACTGTTTAGAAAAACTCAGTCTTTGCAGGTTCACATGCTGCCTAAAGGAAGATAAGAAATAATCCAAAGTACATGCATTTCCATTGTTTTTGTGTGACATCCTGGGGTTGTTTTTTCCCCAGTAGGAAATGCTAATTCTTTCTCAAGTGTTCCCCTCATGCCTGCATTCAGATTCTCGATATTAAATCCTCTCTTTGTAAGGCTCAACAGAGATGTCACCAAATTAACCAGGATTCCTTTGACTCACCAACCAGACCCTCAGAAAAATATCATGTTGTCGCCCTGATTTTTCAGGCTTTTCTTGATGCAGTTTCTAGCTGGTTGTTTTTACTGTAGCTAGCTTCTTTCTCACACTTGGAAGTGTCTTTATCAATAGTCCGTTTGATAAGACAAAGTTGTTTTTCATACTTTTCCTGTGAGGAAACAACTGATGGACAATTGTCTTTACCAATGGGATAGGAGAGGTGTCAACCTTCTTCTCCAATCCCTGGTCTTTGTGGACATGCTATAAATATTGGAGTCAGATGTTTAATAAATACTTGTTCTCAACTTTCTGAAAAGAAGGTGTCCATATGTCCTTGTGTCCCGCACAGCGACATCATGTCTTTACCTGTTCCCTAATAAGAAAGTCCAGTGTTTCTCAATAAAAGCACAAATGTCTTCTTTCCATCTGAAGTAGCCTTGGCGGCCCGTTCCTTCCAGAGACAAGTTGTACATTGCCAACATCACAACCTGGAACAGAAAGTGTTGGACACAAGTGAATCCCTTCTGCTTTTTCCCCTGAACAGACCCCTACAGCTGCCACACACACACAAATCTTTGCTCCCTCATAAATATCTTATCTTTGCAACATCTCGTAGGCAACTTCTGCAATCCATCTTCTTCCTGGTTTTGTGCTGCCCATTCTTCTTTCTATTGTTAGATGCACATTCTTCCAGAGATTTCTTCATCCCAGGGGAATAACAAGCTGCCTAGTTGTCCTAGGGTGACGTTA
>VZTB01001257.1:4439-19765 GCA_013397245.1 Thryothorus ludovicianus
AGTGACAGGTCTCCAGTCTGATGTCACCCCTTTCACTGGAATCTTCTGTGCCCAACCCATGAGCCAGTTCTCACCCATCACCCATCTGTTAGCTGGACGTTATGTGTACTATCTATTTATATTAGAAATTTATATATTAGAAATTTATATTTATATCTATTTATACAGTTACTTGAGTGTAACTGTTTGATAAACTTGCAAATTCTCATTCTAAGGCTGATTTCTCTCTTGAAATAAAACGTTTTTTGGAAGAAAGAAACATAGTGTCTATGAGAATAGAAAAGTTGAGTCTGATTTCCAATATAAGTAGCTTGATACTGCTTTTGGAGGTCGTATACAAAGATCCGTGTTTAAACCTCCAAATTTCGGAAAATGGCATTTACATTTACTTTGGTTCTGTCAAATTACTGCTATAACCCAAAAGTATCAATGCTTGCCAGAACAGCTCCTGTCATGAAAGAACTGTCAATATTGATCACTTTTCTCTTTTCTTGTATTACAGCTCCAGTGAAGAATCTTAGAACATTACCTAAACACGACAAGTTGTGGGTAGGGTGGACTGCTCCTAACAGTTATGTTCTTAAATATGTGATTGAATGGTGTCTGGTGTCCAGCAGCTCAGACTGCATCATAGAATGGCAGATTGCACTAGGAGATGTTCAAGGAATTGACTTAAAAGGTATTTAACTCATAGGTCTACATAGAGTTTATAGGACACTCTAAAAACATGCTTAGTATTCTGAAGATGAGAAACATCCTCACAATGATTAGAATTTTATAGTAGAGCAGGGGTTTAATGCTGAGGGTTTCAATTAGTTTGTTGTGAGAGTATGGAAGTTATCTGTATATTTTTGTCAAATATACAACTGCATCTGATCTTGCATTTTGAAATTCATATAATGTAACAAGGGATTTATCTCTGTTTTGGTTTTAGTGTTGACATTCTTGGAAACCATTAAAATAGTGAAATGGCTGAGTTCTTTCAAAATCAAATTCTTTGATTACTCAAACAGTTAAACTTGATCAGCTTTATTGTCCTTTTGAGATTATGATCAGTATCTGAAATCAATAATTTGGGGAGTTAATGCTGCAGACAAATAGAAGCTTTCTATTTTAAATAAATTAGAAAAAAAAAACCCCTAACTTCTCTGAAGTCTATTTACTAAATTTTATATATGAATGTGAACCCCTATATTGTTCCTTCAGTTAATATTTTAGAGCAGTATAGTTCCTTTAGTTTATATTTTGGAGCAGTGTATCATTGAGCTCTAGAAAATACTCAGCTGTGTTAGGTGCAAATGCACCTCGTTAAACAGCAAAAACTCAGAATCCTGTTACTGAAGTAATTGAGAAGGATGGTAAGCAATTTGACTGTCTGTGAAACAACACCTTTTAAATTCCTTTTATCAGGTATAAAGCCTTTCAAGTGCTACTTGATAACTGTGTACCCTCTGTATGCTGATGGTCAGGGTAGTGGGCAGTCTGTGAAGGCTTATCTTAAGCAAGATCGTAAGTATAAAATCATTACCTTGAAGCATATGCACTGACCTTTTTTGACAAAAAATGAAGAAACCTTTGCTTTAATGTGGACTGTGTAATGAAAAATGGTTTACTGCTGGAGGGTCAGGTGACATCATTGATCTTTGCCCTTGTATTATCATCCATTCTGCATTTTTACAGTGTTTGGGGACTAGACAGATGGCTGGCTCTTTGTTTTTCCAACCTTTATGAGATAATTGGACATGAATTTATTCTTTTTGTGATTTATTTATGATATATATTATATATTTATAGTTTATAATATTGAAAGTTATATGCTGATTTATTTTAAATTTCAAGTATGAAATCAAGACTTAACTTCATTTGAAGGTTTCCTGCAACATGCTGATTCTTCTTTTCATATCTGTTCCTGAATATTTGTTTTTCAAAACATCTCTGTAGTTTTTATGTTGTTTGAAAACAGTGCTTGTTAATATGCTGCTCCTTTGAATGCAGGCTTGCCAAGCAGAAACTAATATTCATCTCCCATTACAGGTCCTTCAAAAGGACCTACTGTTCAGACAAAAAAAGTAGGAAAAGCTGAAGCTGTTTTGACGTGGAACCATCTCACAGTTGAGGAACAAAATGGATTTATCCGGAATTACACCATACTTTACAAAACTATTGACGGAAATGAAACAGGTACCTGAAAACAAAAGTGTTTCGTGGCATTAAAATATGTTTCATCTGTCTCCTTCCTAATATTTGTTCCAAAAAAAAAATACACAGAATCAGTTACATCTGACAATCTGTTCTGAAAACATAAAGCTGATGTCTGAGCCATAATTCTCCTCCATATAGACCAGAAAGTCCCTAGTAAATTCAGAGCATTCAGTCTGTATATAGCAGGGTACTGAGTTTAGTTTCTGAAAGCTGATTGGTATTTTGCTCCCATGTTGCTGTCTAAATACAGAATGAGGTGATGGTGTATCAAGACGATGGCAGACCATTCAAGATACAAAAGGAATTGATAGCATTTAACTATGATAAAACCTTAAGAAAAGGAAGTGTGGAGGAGTCTTTAATCCTCCTGGAGCTGTAGCTCAGTGTAGTACTGAGGTAGAGAATCTTGTTTGAAGTGCATCTTAGTTTTCAGTAGTGTGTGTGACATGTAGGCATACTACAGGCAGCTGTCACTATCAAAACTTTATTTTTTAGATTTGGTTAAATTGGAAGAGCCAGGCAGTTATGCATACCTATGTCTTTACTGCTTCTTACCTTGTTTTTTTTCTAGTTAGTACTAGCATTTCCTCGTTAGCACTATGTATTTGGCTTACTAGACAGATCATAAGCCTCAGTTATACTAAGAGTTTAGCTTGTAGGTGCATCTGGGGAAAAATCTCACAGGAAATTAAAATATACAAAATTAAATAGGAAACATTTAAACAGGAAATTAAATATAGAAAGAGACTAAATTCAGACACCTAAACAGGAACAAATTAATCTCAGCATTTCTTGAACAAGTTTGTAGTCTTTGACTGTTGTGTTTTTCATCTGCTACATGGTCTATTAAAACTACCTTTCACATCTGAAGTCTTGATGTCTTAATGTTGTTTTTGTGGAGATGTTATTTATAATTTTGTAGAAAAAAGGTATAAATTTCTTCTTCTCTTTAGTTGTGACAGTGGATCCTTCCAAGACAGAGTATACCCTTTCCTCTCTAACCAGTGACACACTGTATACTGTGCGGATGATGGCATCCACCGATAATGGAAGCAGGACCGGTCCTGATTTCACATTTACTACACAAAAATTTGGTAAGGCACAGTGGGTAGAAGTAGGAATTAATATTGCAGCAAATATTAAGCAGAGCTCTGTGAAGGATATGTTAGAAGGGGTTAAAGTTTCAGTTACAGTCAACTTGCAGTGTTCTAATACCTAGGTGGCTTGTCCAGTGCTCTTTCCCTAAGAAGTAGCTTAGCCAGGTTTTTTCTGATTATTTAGAGAAGACATCTTCTGCAAACCTCACGAATTGCACTCGTTATGTTACTAAGAATGCTGTTTTGGATGTGCTTTATGTATACTTCAGACTATAATGTTCTGCTCTGACCTTTCATGAGTCATTAGAATTTACCCAGTGACCTTGTCTCTTTTGGTGTCCAGTGGCACCTACCCCTAGTCAGAATCTTTGTTTTCATCCTGTTAAGGTGTGCTGAAGAAGCTGTAGAGATGTGTGCTATGTCTTGATCTGCTGATGTAGGTACCAGTCAGCATATGTCATTCTCAGAGCCCTTCCACATTCTTTTATGTCACTATGAAAGTTTTCTACAGTTCCTTACAGAGAGTCATTTTGAATAGTTAAATTTGTTGCATGTTCAGCCTTAGGGTGCTTTTTATATGTAAGGGTAACAACAACATTACTAACTGAATTTAATTGTGGAAGACACTTAAATTTAGTGAAGGCTTTTTTTCTGTATAGTGTTGCTCTTCCCTAGTCATTCTCCAAGGCTCACTTGAGAATGTGTATAGCATTGAAAGGAATACATGACAATAATGCAAACTTTGGTGTTTTCAGGCAGAGGACATCTTTGTGTACAGAATAAACTGATGGATGCATAGTGGCTTTGTTTACTTTACTTATTTGAACATTACCATGTTATGACAGCCACCAGGGCACTGAAGCACCTGGGCAGCAGATGAATTGACAAAGATATTACTGTCGTACTTGCCAAACTACAGAATCTTTTGCTCTGCCATTATTACAGCTTTTAGATCAAACCATGTTTTCTGCTAATGCAAGGCACTAGATTTTCAGGACAGAGCTTTTCATGTTTTTATCAGGAGGCATTTTTCATATGGTCAAAAAGTTCTTCTGAATGTGAAGCTTTGAGACTGAGCATTGAGGTGTTTCAGTTTCAGGTTCTCCCTAACCTTTTGGAAATATGTACTGCCGTTGAGTGCCTTAAATGCCAAAGTGAGCTATAACTGCTTCTTTTCACCTCCTTCAGGAAAAGGAGAAATTGAAGCCATAGTTGTACCTGTGTGTCTCGCATTCCTGTTGATTGTACTCCTTGGAGTTCTGTTTTGCTTCAACAAACGTGACCTGTAAGTACAAATGAACTCTTCCCCTTATACTTCTGAGCATAACAGAAATGGCAGTAATTTATACCAACCCAGTTAAGTATTCTTTAGTTAGAGCAGAAAAAAGTTAAAACATATATATATTGATTGGTGTTAAAAACTATGTTTTTCTTGAGAAAGCAGGGCCTCTTCTGATACTATTTTCTTACTGTTACACACATACTAAATGTTCTGTGATACAGTACTGCAAGAAAAGTAATGCTTTTCTTGCTGGACATAGTTAGGATTAGCTTTGTTAGGTTTTGGTCAGGTTATACTGTCTGTGTTTCTTAGTCATCCTGTCAGTGGAATTATGGTCCCTAGTTTGTGAAGCGCATGACATCTTTATTGTATTTGGGCTATTTAATTACAGCATTGACAAATGCTAAGCTTTATGACAAAAAAAATTATGCAGACATCATGATCTCCAGTAACTCTGTGCCTGTTTACTGCCTGCTGGGAAGCAACCTGCCTCCTGCTGCTCACCCACCCCAAAGCTCTTGTCTGTGGCTTTAACCAAGATGTCATTGCTGCAGTGTTTCCCCTGGCAAGGCATAGCAGCTCTCCTGTGTCCCCTGTCAACTACCCTTTCTTTCTAATTAAAGACAGCATTTTATGCCCTTTTCCTTTTGATCTCACTGCTGCTCCTAAAATTAGTTCTTAATGGACTTCAGTTGGAAAGTCCATCTTGAATTCTTCCTTCAAAGTTCTCCTACAGAGGATCTGTTGTAGGAATCTGCTTATAAAGAGCAAGATAAGTGCATCAGTTTCAAAGCTGGTTTGGTTGGGGGTGGTGTGTCAACAGAAGCTCCTGGTTTTAAGTAACAGTACATTGTTAAGACTTACAAAGCAAGTTTTTTCTTCCAAATATTTTTTTCTTTTTAATTGTGAAGTTAGCTTAGATTTTGACCTTAGGTATTTATAACTATATTAAAAAGAAGCAGGATTGTATTTTCATATAGGCTTATATTGTAAGCTACCTTAGTAATGGCTCTGTACATTCTAGAGTGCTATAAATTTGAAAATCTCACTGTTACCATTTGTTGTTTTGTGTTACATAGATAGCTGCATCTAATGTGTGGAGGAGTTAAGTGCAGTGCTGTGTCTTCTAAGTAGCACTGCACTTAATTTTGCCTCCTACAGAGATTAAAAGTAACCCAGAAAGCATTCTTGGAATGCAAAATTTCTGTGTAAGAGAGTGATGTCCTGAATTCTGCTGTAGTTGCTGTGAACAGGGAACTGGGGGAGTGCATCTTGTGACATTATTCCATTTTTAATCCTTTACAGAATTAAAAAACATATCTGGCCTATTGTACCTGATCCATCCAAGAGTAACATTGCTCAGTGGTCTCCTCAAGTTCCAGCTAAGGTAATACTCATCTTTATGCATCCTGCATCTTCTTAGTCTGCAAGGTTTCAGATAAACTAACCAGTGGGAGTCCTATGTCTTCTAGCATACATGGATTTCAAGGAAAAACCTGAATATTATGTTTCATTGACATTGTGATACAATATGGTTAGAGGTCTTTATTGCATCTCTAGTTTCAGCATTAGGTTTACATGGCTCTTAAAACAAATTTGCAGTAAAGCATGGGCTTTAAAGTTGTGAGGAAAATTCAGTTTACTAGTTGGAAGGGTCAAGTACTCACTTCTTTGCTCATTCATGGGAAATTAGTATTAAGTAAACAATTCATGATTCCTGTTCTTAAAACCATGAAGTGACTTGTTTGCACAGTTCAGTCATGAATGAGAGAGAGGACTATAAACAGTTCCTCATGAATAAGAAGATGACAGCAAAATCTATGCCACATGTGGAGTGAATGACCAGGCAAATTCTGTTCAACAAATTGTGTCTAATTTCTGTGAAGAAGTATTCTGATGTTGAGTACATTATTTGAAGTAATGTGTGGTTCTCAGTATAGAATGTTCTGGTGCTACACAGCATATGCTTCTATGTTTACAGCTCTTAAGAATAACTAAAATGAGAGCAAAGACTTGCTCACACATCCACTATGATTTTAGAATAGCTGCATAATTAAGACTCTGTATTGGAAGCAAAGCTGTATCCTTCATTTTTTAACACTTGCTTTGGGGATATTGCCTGACTTAGTAAAGAGAAAACTTGCATGAAGAAATTCAAAGGCACTATGAATAAAAATTCTTGTATTTATTGATTTTTAACTTTTTTTTTTATTTTTAACTTTATTTTATGTATTTTTTTATTTAACTTCTGTTTCTTAACATAACCTTCCTCTTAGGCAACATACATCTCTTTCTTTCAGCATAACTTTAATTCCAAAGATCAGATGTACCCAGAAGGCAGCTTTACAGATGTAAGCGTTGTAGAAATAGAAGCTGACGACAAGAGATCTTTTTCAGAACAAGATCTGAAACCCTTTGACTTGCTTAAAAAAGAAAAAAGTACTTCAGAAGGGCACAGCAGTGGTATTGGAGGATCCTCGTGCATGTCTTCTCCTAGGCAAAGTGTCTCTGACAGCGATGAAGGTGAAACAACACAGAACACTTCAAGCACTGTACAGTATTCAACTGTTGTGCTTAATGGCTACAGAGACCAGACACCTGTACAAGTCTTTTCAAGGTCTGAGTCAACTCAGCCACTGCTAGATTCGGAAGAGAGACCAGAGGATCATGCTGGAGGAGCTGACAGTACAGCACAGAGGCAGCAGTATTTCAGACAAAATGGTGGTCAGGATGAAACCAACACAGACAGGCCATGCTTTGAAAGAACAAAGCAGATTACTCATGCTAATGAGGGAGATTTTGTTGGATTTGTTCAACTGCAGATCTCAGGTCAGAGTTCACAGCCATTGGGCCTTGGGATGGAAAAAAATACCCAGGAATCTGCTCTATCAAGTAATTTACAGACATGTACTGAAGGACAAACTGTGATACCTGAAACGGTGGAAGAAAATCCACTGTCAGTTGATGAAATGCCAAAAAGTTACCTCCCACAGACTGTGAGACAAGGGGGCTATATGCCTCAGTGAGAGAAAAGACTGGCTCTGGTTAGGCCTCCGTTAGTGCCTGTTCACATCTACCCCTGTGTTTCTGATAAAGTAAGCTAGGTATTTTTATGTTACTGTGGATAGAAAAACTGAAATTAAGCAAGGAGTAATTTGACAAAATACAATAAGGACTGTTTTCATGGAAAATTTCCAGGCCAGACCTACTGGAGATTTACTTTTATGCACTACATATTAAATCTTACATCTGGATAGCTGAACGAGCCTTTGTGCTACATTGGGCATTTTATGTCTCTTCATAACAGAATTTCACATGATTGAAAAGGTCAAGTTCTAAATATCCACATCAGCCAATAGACTTCCCAGAAGAAACACTTTGATGCCTGGCAGTGTACAAGCCTAAAAAGCCAGCTCTAGTTGCACAGTGCAGCTTTGTGCAAAAGTAAGACTGAAGCTCAGTATTCTGACATGGGAGAAATATCACTTGTGTGATACACTTTTCAGTAGCTTAATTGACTTACTGAATTTTGACTTGGCCCAGTGCCTCAGTTTTCAGCTTACTGGACCTGCAAATCATATTCATCCCTATTTAAAAACCATAAAAGTTAAATAGAACTTGCTATACAAATAGGAAAACACCAAGATCACTAGAACCTGAATGCTACTATAGTAGTTCATACTTTACCCACATTTAGATGTGTACACATGAACTATAGAATAATTTGGCCTAAAAAATGTGCCTTGCAATGTGACATACAGCAATTCAGTCTCATATTTGGAAGTTTGGAAATCAGCTGACAACGTGGATCAGCAGTTATTTAAAGGCTTTGTACCCAATCACTGTTTATATATGTTTTATTATCTAAAACTTCTGTGGTCATATATGCCTTTGTTTAATACACTTTGCTGTGTACAGCTCAAGTCACAAGCTGTAAGCTGTTCCCATTTTTGAGTGCTCAGGAGAAAGGAAGTATGACCTTCCTCCTGACAGACAGCTTTTAGTGTGCTGTAACTTCACTGCAAATACTGCAGGACATTCTTGAAACTGAAAACAGCCAAAGCATTGAAGCCATTGATGCTCTAGGAACTAAAACCAAAACCCATACTCTGAATTTGAACTGTGCTGGTAGTATGTATCTATTAGCAGTCATGAGCCACAAAACACACTTAAGTGGTTGTTAAAATTCCTTCCTTTTTTCTTAATGTCTCACTTCTACTCTGCTCATAAAATTGGCATTTTTTTGAGGAAGCTACATTTCTTGGAAACTTTCAGTGTTTAAACAAAAATTAAATTACATGACAATAAACCCCTTCTCCAGTGATAACCAGAAATTTTATGGCGCTCTTAAAGATTTTTTTAATTAATTTTAAATCTAATATAGGCTAGTCAGCTTTCTAATCTGACACTAATAAAACTATTTCAGAACACTAAATGCTGTTTTGTGAGACTAAAACCAAGTGTTTTATTTCTCCTTCAGCAAAATAACTATGTATTTAAGACCACCTGAAACCTTTTGTGCTGTGACCTCTGGTACTGCTGTTCTGCAGAGCACTTGCTAAAAGCCCTTGAAAGGCCTGTGTCAGTATCATTTCATCTTCCCCTGTCTGCCAGCTTTCGTGGAAGGATGGGTGTACATGTCAATGTCCACGTGTGTCTTTTGCTTTCGTTACAAAGAAATGAAGTGCAAGAGTAAATTTGTAAGATTACCTCTTGAAGTTTGGAATATTTAAAACAGATAAAGAATGGAGAATCTTTAGTGACATTTCAGTACTCAACAGTTCCTTTCTCCTGACAGTATTTTTCTGTATCTAGAATTTTTTTTAAATTAAAAGGCTGTGTTGCAGCTTACTATAATTACACCTTTCTTCAGACCAGTCTTCTTCCTTTTCACCCCACTGCACCTCAGCACCTTCAAACTCCCTCCCAGAGGGCAAAGGCATAATTAAAACTGCTGTCATGAAACAGCAGAGACCATCTTTCATTTTTCAGAGGTTGAAGGAGCATTCCTTTTCTGAAAAACATTCCTCTTGGAAAAAAAATGGAAAAAAGCAGTTACTTTACTGAGGGGTGAGTTATCTTCTCTATGCAAACTTCACAGTGACTGTAGAAACCACAAGTAAAAGGGAAAGTCTTTGTTGAGCAGTGTGCATGCCTATTAGAACTGCCCAGCAGCCACATATATTTAATCCATCTTCCTGTCTCTGAAATATTGTAGGCTGCAACCTGGCTACATAGTTACCCTGGTTTAGGGCAAATTTGAGAGGAAACTTCCAAAGGGGTCCCTCTAGAAAGCAGATTCAAGTGCCCCCTCCCCCTACTGGTTCAGGAAGAGATTTCACTAGAGAAAAGTGGAAAAAAACTGTTTATTTAACAAGCAAAGTATTCACAAGCATAAAGAAAATTAATAATATAAAACAATAAAACCTCTCACTGTTCTGAAGAGATGGCAAATTCAGAAAATCTGTGTCCTGGGGTGTAGCTCAGCCCACTCAGTCTCTTTTCAGTCTCTCCTGTGCTGGAAAATGCTGGGCCCTGGTGGGAACAGGTGTGAGCTCCCCGTGTTCCTCTGGGTTTTCAGTCCAGAGCAGGGCTGAACAGCTCCAAGAAAAAGAAAACCCACAGGAAAGTCTGAGGAGCTCGTCTGTCTCAGCTAGCTAAAAAACTAACTAAAAGCAAAGGAGAGCTCTCTCTCCTCTGCTGTGTTGCAGGCACCACAGTGTGTGAGAAGGATGTGGGGGAGCAAGAGCAGTTTCTGCAAACTGCAGCTTCTTCCCCCCTTTCCTTTCAGAACCTGTCTTAAAGCTGCAGAGCTTAATATCCAGCATAAACAGAACAGGGGATTGGCAATACAAGCATCATAAAGTCACCCCAGGACAACAGTCTAAACAGTGCTGCAAAGATCTGGATGTTTTCAAAAGCGTGTTAATTTTTTTTTTTAATTATGTTTTTGTGATTCAGTAGTACTAACTTTTGATAACATGTTATTTGAGGGTGAATATCAGGAATTCCTTAAGTTGCTACTTGCCTTTCTGTAAAGGGAAGGCATTTTCTTCTCAGTTGCTGTTAATCATGGACCATTGAAGACTTAACTGATGTTAAACAGCAGTAAGAGATTCTGATTTTTAAAGTTTATGCTAACAAGAGTTCTGGCCTGTCATTTCTGCCATCTTTTCAGTGTTGTTTATAGGCCAGTGTTAATAAACTCAAAGAATTGAGTGGATCCTAGAGAAAGTTCTGGCTGGCTGGCAGTGACATTCTCTCTTTGAGACAGTGCATTTATCTAGGGCTAAAATACTGAAGACTAAGCAGGAGCTCCTGGTGGGTGAACAGCTTGTAGAAGCCACAACATGTATACATAACAGGTTTACAGCTAGTTCTTAAACCTATGTGCCAAATATATCGTGCAGTGTTCAGGGTTTAACTAGATTTTGTACTTTGGACTGTAAAAATCTAATTGTATCAAACAGTTGCATACAGGTTTTTAGAGTATCTGCAGTGTAATTATAGCAATTCACTGACATTTTCTGAGCTTGGCCCTAACATAGTAATTAAACAAAAAGTTTTCTCCCTCCTCCACCCCGCCCCCCTTCACCAATGGCTATTGGTGCACATAACAAAATAAAGTCATTATTAAAGTCACATTTCAGTATAGATGGACTTCCATGTCCATCTTGATTTCCTGAACTGGTACCAGTGGAAGAAGAGTTGTAAGGACTGTTAATCTGGTGGTGGGGGAGGGAGGCTAGTAGAAATATATTACCCTGTTTGAAAAACCTGTTAAATGCAGGCTGGTTAATGCTCCTCTATTGACAAGAGAAGTGAATAGAGGAAGTGAACTTTGTAGTTCTATTGTGGTGGTTCTGTTAGACCAGAAGATGATTGGTATTGTTTTTTGGGGTGTGTTGGCTCACTTTAAGGGCAGATACCTTCTCCTGCTGTAGTGAACGTCTTGGGATTGTTTCATACGTGTTACTGCAGAAAATTAAGCTGCCTATTACACCTTAATGTGGCAGTACAAGCACAGCAGTGAAAAAAATTACTAAAATTTGTTCTGGAGAGTTTATGACAAGTATGTGCTTGTCTGGTACGTAAGCCTTGCAAAAACTGGAAAAAGCCTTGGCCCTGGGAGGGTGAGGGAGTTTGCATGCTAGGGCTGAGTCCCGTTCTTGGGCTCTGGAGGAAGCCGTGTCACCTGTGTGGGAGCTTCAGCTTTGTAAATCATGAGCTTTGTCAGGTGGTTAAAACATACATCAGTACACTCAGTGTGTGGGGATCACCATGCTGATTTAAATTAAGTAGCTGTTTAATTAGAGCCAGGTCTCAGATACCCGAGATTCACATCAGTGTACGCTGCTATGGAATTGACTTCTCAGTTGACATCTGAAACTCCAAAGACTCAGATTGTAACAGTCTGCCCCACTCCAGGACATACACATTTTACATTGTAATTTATGTGCATTAAATGGGACTAAATACACTAGTTGATTCTCCCCATTAGGCTGTGGTTGTAGTTAAGATTAGCTGTTATTTGAATGCATTCCTTTAAATGTGTTAAGAAGTTCTCTTGACTGATGGCAGGAGTTCATTAATCCCATAACCTCTTGTCTGTGTGCAAGGATGGATACATATGGCCATTTAAATTCCAGATGAGTCACCTGTGATGTTATACAGGAGAAGTTTATATAAAAATGTTAAGTCTTCTGTCATGAAACAGCTGTTAGGGAATTGCAGCCAACCCGAGTCTTCAGCTTTGCTTTTGATCCAGAAAACTGCAGTAAAGTGGAGGTACAAGTGCAAAAGTCTGGAGGAGGTTGAAATTAAGTATCTTGAATTGGACTCATGAATTTCCATTTCTCTTCCTTCAAAGTGAAAGCATCAATAAAACAAACAAAAACTAAAAATCATGCGCATTTGCTTTCACTGTTTCCGTTGTAGGACTTGTGCAATCTGAGCCATTCTTGAAAATAAAACAGTGCTGACTTAATGCACAAGGATGCATTTCTAAGGCCACAAGATTTGATAAAACAAACCTAAAAATAGTGATGAAGGGCCAGATTTCAACAATTGTCTGCTTCCCTGCCTCTTACCTGTAGTGCAGAGAGAGGGTGAGCAGCAAATACCTCCCAGAATGCAGCCTTAGCCAGTACTTGTATTTATTTGCAAAGACAACCTGAAGGGGATATATGCAATAATGTCATTGCTACTCTGCAGAAGCACACTTCTGTAACAATAGATGAAAAACACTTACGGCACAACTGTTGACTGATGGCTGGAAAGCTCCACATCCACATCCTCCTGCTCAGACTCAAGTGTCAGCTGTTCTTCTCTGAGGATCACGGGCGTGGCAGATGGGCATTCTCTGCAGTGTGACACTGGTAACACCACTTTTTATCATCAAAGCACATTTGTTAATGGATCCAGTCAACCTGCCGTGTTTTTTTTGAACCACCAGTTTTGTTTACGGTGTCACATATAGCCTGACACTTTGACACAGCCAGGGATTGTCTAGTAACCAATTGCTTTTATTTGGGGATAAGAAGTTACTGGTCTCCCAGTTTGCTGTGCCAATATATGCATCTAGGTGAGCGGAGGTGTGCGACACAGAACAGATGTAACAGCAAGGAAAGTGCCTTGATGCTGGATTGGATGGCTAGTGAATGTAAACATTGTTACATTTTGCTATGTATTTAAACTAAGTATGGCTGATTAAGCTAGTGGTAATTTGAATGCCAGCTTTAAAGGGCTTGCGTACTCTGGCCAGAGGTTAAACTTGTAAATTGCTGCATAAGCTGTCTCTGTATGGAAATGTGTTTTAATTCCTGTTCACTGTCTTTATTCTTTTGCAAGCTGCATGTGTATTGTCATATAAAATCTGCTTTCTACAATTTATTTTTATGGTCAGTTTTGAATGTCTTCCTATTAATTACCTGACTCAGCCTGAATGTTGCATTTCTGTAGTACATAACATGCAGAAAGAAAACAAAACAAAACAAAACAAAAAAAAAAAAAAAACAAAAAAACACAACAAAATTCCATACTTAGCTTGTGTGCTGGAGTCAGTGTTTTGTAAGGCTGACCAAGGCTGCTGCCATGGCATTCCTGGATAAAAGGCACCTCACCGCACGCGTGGCTACGTTCAGCAGCCAGTGGTCCTTAGTCCTGCCTTTGTGTTTGCTCCCACCCACACAGTCTCATTTCCACAAAAGGCTTCACTGGCCTGCCTATGTCTGGCACTGCTCTCAGTCTCACCTGGGTTTAGTTCTTCTGTTTCTCATGGGTGGAGGATCTTCACGGATTTACATCTCAGTACCAGAAAATACTAACATATCACTGTACTGGAAAAGCAGAGTTGGGTCTTCAAAGGCTGATCACCTTCACAAAAGGCTTTGAGGTGGGTGGCTGGGAAAGACTGTTCCCTTTTCCTGACTTGAGGTCCTCATTTGAATAGACAGACCCCTGTAAAGCTGAGGGGGAGTGGGGAGGGAAATGGGGCGTTCCATTATATGTCACCAGAAATTATTACAGCCACAGAAGAGCCATCCCAGGCTTGTCATGCATGAGTTAATGCTTGAGTAGATGAGTAGATGCAAAGACTCCTTTTCCAGAATGTTAGTTTGCTGCACAGTAGTTGACTGACCACTGTTTCACATAAGGCCCTTCTCCTTTCTAGAGAGGCATGGAAGGTTTGTGTGTCCTGCTCCCCTGTGCTCATGGCTGATGACCATTAGTGCAGTTAAGCTCCACAAGTGCAGGACAAAGTGTGTGCAGGAGAGGAGGCAGCAGTTTGTCTTTTACAGGCTGCTCCCCTGCTGCCAGAGCAGGACAGGAAACAAATGTATTTGTGCAGTGTACACTCAGAAGGGCTGAGGCAGCTTGGTTCCTGGAAGGAAACAGTTCTCCATCCCCATGGCAGAGGCCGGCAGAGTCCGGAGCACAGGAGCAGGAGGTGTGCCTAAACCTGTTCCACCTTTGGAGTAGCCTAGTTCTGTCCAGCCAGGATTGACACTGGACAGCAGTGCAGCACCCCTGAGAGGTGCACAGGGGCCCTGCCAGCCCTGCCCAGTGCTGGGCAATGTGGTTGCAATGCAGCTGGGGATCTCTGCTTTGTTCTGACCACTGATAACCACAGCAACATCAAACCTTTCTGCCAGACAATTACTTTGCAGTCATTTGTGCTTTCACGGCAGAGTGATTTTATGGCAGAGCCTTTCTGACTTCCCAGCATACTCCATCCGGACAAAATAACTGGCCGTGCCAAAATACTCCTCCCACCACAAGATAGCTGGGAAATTCCTGGATCTGCCAAGAAGACTGAGCTCTAGTGACCCAAACAGGAGATGCAGTGTGACTTTCCCAATGAGTAATCAGACTCCAGGCTCGCCTGGAAATGGAAGTGAACTGTGCACTAGTGTACTAGGCGTCGCCCTGGCTTTCCTTTTGTGATTAATCCTGAGTCACGCAGCCAGCCTGGGCACTGACCTGGGTCAGCAGCAGGTTTCAGTGAGAGAAAGCTCTGCAGGAGCCACAGCTCCGGCAGCTCTCAGCTGATCTGCTGCTGCTGGCAGAGCCTGTTACCCGAGTGCAGTGTCATGCCGCAGATTCTGGGCACCAGAATCCCAAAGAGTTCCTCAGAGAGTGTCCCGTAGGGCCGTGGGTGCCTGGGGCATGCATTATGTCTGGGATACCGCTGGGCAGACAAGCTGGGAGCAGCAAGGGAGCGCCGTGGTGCTGGGGCAGTGGGG
>VZTB01001268.1:0-77833 GCA_013397245.1 Thryothorus ludovicianus
CTCTCCTGCAGTCCACACACTGCAGAGGACACAGGCCATGTGTGTAGGAAAGCTGAAAACTCTGATCTTTATGTTTAGAAAACAATAATCTCAGACATTCCACCACGTCTCCTTCACTCTCAGATCTAGTTTTTAAAGGTACAACACTATTTCTGAGCTAAACAGGTGAATGGGGATACAATTTAGCATCAACCCAGGACAATCATACAGAACTTCTTTTTAATCTGCTGCCTTGTTTATACATCCCTCTGTGTCTCTCACCTGCTGTTTTAGGATGCTATTAAAATGGAGGTAGACTGTTTCCTATAGACTTATAAAGTAAACTTTATAAGCTACATCATTAAAGGAATGGGGAATTCAGGGGGATTTTTCTGTAAGCTATTTACAGAGTTCTGCAGCCATTTGCCAGTTTGCCAGCAATGGATGGCTTCTTTCTGACTCATGGATCTGGTCTAAGTAAAGAGGTTGAAATGAATGATCAAGGTAATGAATTGGAGAAAGATGTCATTCTAAAATAATGTTTTATAAATATAATTACTGTTTATATAGCATTATTTGCAAACCCTGAATATAGCTTTCATTATATCCTGTAAGCTAGAATTAACCCCCAGTTTTATGCATTGCCCTGAGATACAGATGAGTCTATTTAGCATGTCAGCAAAGATGCTAGTGAATTGTTTAGATTTTGGTACTGTGTAATGGCCAGCTACTTGGGTAGTTGCTGTGTTCTGCTAGAAGTTTTACAGATACTTAGAGATGATAAAATTGTTTGAGAAGTCAAGTGTTAAGGCAAACTTCTAGTGACTTTGCATGACATGATGAGATAAAGAGGAGGAAGTAGAAAAATGATCCAGATTGAAAAGTCTGCATAGGTGGAAAGTAGTTTGCCTGCTGAACCTCCAGTTGGATTTAGGTAGTGGTCTCCCTTATTGCAAAAGTGAATTTTCAGGATGTGATTGTATGCAGCTATCCTGGGTGCTTGGATGGGTAAAAGTAAAGGACCATGTTTCACAATGTACTTGTACACAATTGTATTGTTGCCATCACAGTCCAATTGGGGAAATGCTTGCTGAAAGACAAAAGTGAGGAAATTAAAGGAATGGTAGAGTTGGAGAAATAAAGACATCCTGAGGAAGGAGATCCCAAAAACAACTAAGGGATATGTGAGAACAAAAGAAGATATGAGATGGTAAAATAGCTTTTGGGCAGTCAGTTCTGTGGGAGGCTGGAGAAATGTTAGAGGTATGGCCCTTAGGTGTTAGCAGACATTTAATGTCTATCTGTACAAAAATCTATCGTTGTGGTTAAATGTCTGCATATTTTGGGTTTTGATTAGCATTTTCTGTTTTGCATTTTGTTTCTTCTGTATCTGTGGCAACATCCGCTGTTTTCCTGAGACCTTGGTTGTTTTTTTTCTTCCTTTCTGTGGTATTTACTGAAAGAATTAGTGAAATAATTTGCCAAGTCTTATATTGTTGGATCTAACTATTAGTTTTGATGTTGCTGTAAGATGAACAGTGGTCTTAATACTTCAGTTTCTCTTTCAGCTGTTTTTAACTGTGCCAGCAAACTAAACAGAATTATTATGCTCATTGTTAATACAATTGTGAATTGAGTTGCAAGGGTATTTGTATGACCACAAGAGTGCTTTTATGTAACTGAAAACCTGAAAATTGGTGTGTCACAATATAGGCAATAATAATAACAGCCTTAAAGTCTGATGTTTGGAATGATTTACTCTAATGATGTCAGGTAGGGTGGAAGTAGGTGTGGAAAGTTTGTGTGTGAGCTGTATCAACAATGAAAATAATTTAAGAAAACTAGTTTGGGAGGGATAGAACCTGCTGGTTGTGAAAGTCTTAATGTTGAATAATCAGATTTTGGTATCAGTCATCTGACTGCATGTTTGTTGGGTTTTTCTTTTGGTTGTTTAGTTGATTTTTTTACAGCAATATTGCTATAATGACAACTTTTGGTGGAAATTGTAACCTGTAGAGTAAAATAAGTAATCTCAGGATATTAGACTACTATTTTAAGGTTATACATGTATTCTAATAACTTGGAACAGGCCATGGCGTTGACTTAGGGACAGACTTGCAGTAGAGCCTGCTGCTAAACTGTGAGGGTACTCCCTGAGCAGTTTTGGTGTGGGCCAAGTTAGTGTGCTTTCAGACAATGATGTCCGGACCTGGATCAAGAAATTCATGAGTAGTTGGAGTGTAGCCTCCTCCTTTTAACTTAGCCTGCAAAAAAATTCAGCTTGATTGTGCTTTCTGACCTCAGGGCTGGGGATGTGTACCTGACATTATTTTAAGTAAGTTGCCAAAAAATAAAATACCTGTCATGGTTCTCCATTGCAGACTTCTATAAAATACACAGACTGTTTTAGAGAATTTATTGAACGGAAACATGCAAGTACTTCTGAAATTAGATGAAAGACATGATAAAGATGTATATGAAATAAGTTATGGTATGAAGATCTGCTCAAGAATTTCTGTTCTGCTGATCTCAATAATACGATGGTTCTGTTATATGGCTTATTCCACAAAATTAAGAGTAATCATTTTAGAGATAATCTCAGCCTTCTAGAGAAGAGGATATTTTAAAACAGTTATCCTTTTCTGTATAGCATTTTTATAGTGTTTGGTGCTGTGGGGTGGTTTTGTTGTGATAAGGATTAGTAGATGTTGTGTAGGTTCATCTTAAAGAACCTTGATGAATTAAAGCGAAAGCTTCATGCTGCTCAATTTGAAGAGAATGTTTAATTACTGGGTATTAGGTGCACATATTCATTGAGGCAAAATTAAATTTCTAGCAGTAATAATTGTCTTAATTTGTACTAGTTCTTTCTTCTGAAGAAGGTACTTTTTTTCTATCTGCTTTCAGACACCAAATGCTGATTCAGATCCTGAACTGGAGTTGTTTGCCAGCTTGGTGATTTCTGAGTTCAAGAAAGGCTTATCACGTTTTCATGGGGCTATGAAACAATCACTTCTCTTTTATTCTCAGTGCCCTTTGTAAGGTTTCCAGTGTTTCGCTGACTTCCTCATCTACTGCTGCACATAAGGCTCAGAAAACTGTCAGTGTTGATATAAAGAGCTTTTTCCTGAGCTGTTACTACCACTTTAGAGTACAGCATCAGATTGGGATGGCTTGAACTGTTTCTCTCTACATGCATTAACTAACTTTTGTAAACAGAAGAGCTTGTCTTTTGAATCCTTCTATTCTCACCTTTTGCATGACATGAAATTGCCTAAAAGTGTCAGGTCTGCAAGACTAGGTAGTTGACACTGTTACACTAATAATGCTTTTTCAGGAGCTCACAGTGGAGGGCCTCCTCTGGTTTTAGCTTTAAACTTTAAGATAAGTCTTTCTTGCTTTTAAATCCATGAAATAAAACTAGATGAATTCCTTTCACTAGGAAGAGGTAAAACTAATTTAAAAGCAGAATCTTTATCTAATCTAAATTTAAAAGCATAATTAGTAAGTTTCTGTGTTGCTGTCATCTTTTGTATTTGTGCTTGCCCCTGCTTCTCCTAAGAATTCAGATTCTTATTCAAATTCATGGAAACATATGTAGAAACTTGTTTATTGTCCCAGTTGAGATGTATTTTTAAATGCCTACAAAAATAGGTTCTGCACTTCTGTTTCATGTAGGGACATAGGAAGCCACCAGAGGGCAAAAGGAAGTGTGACTGGACAAAGCTGTTACCTGCAAATTTCCACATGCAGGCAGGCATGCATGTGCACACATCCTGCTTTTCACTCGGATTTCGTCAAACAAGATAGGTACCCTGGTGCAGTGGTTATGAAGACTTCATACAAATAGCTTGCATTTGTACATCCAGAGCATACAAACACAAAACTGGTGTTTAATTTTGTTGAAAATAGTTTGCCTTTAAAATCCATAATTTCAAAACAATAAATTTGCAATGAGTTATGGCTGTCTGGTGCATTGCACTTATACGCAGTGAACTCGTGGATTAAAAGAACTTTTTGCAGAGAAAATTCATCAGGAAGGTTATTGGAAATAATGCTGCTGGTGATGCTTCATCTGCTTAGTATTGAAGACAGCAGGTGACACTTTTGCTTTGCTGTAATAAAAGCACTCCGTGTAGGGAAATCATTGGTACAGCCATGGGACATGCTACAGTCATTAAAATGGGCACAGAAGTGGAATGTGTCTTTAAATATTCCCTCTTCTCAGCAGTAGTGGTGGGATGTACAGAAGATTTATTCCCATAGTTTGAAGGAAGAAATAAATGTCCTTGGTGTTCTCCTAATGTTCTTTTAATATTTTTTCCTAGGAATTCTAGCTGTTGTATGTAATTTGAGTGTTCCTTTACAAGTAGCTTGCAGTAAGGTTTTAAGTGAAATGGCTGACTGTCTGATCGATGTGATAAAAGAATGCTACACAAGTGATGAACAGCTTGAGAAATTGTTCCATGTTAATTCTGTCCAAATTTGAAGGCCTCTATGCATAGATGTATATTGAGTTCTGTCCAAATGAGAGGTAACATAGCTGTCATATCATAGTCTGTGCTCTAATCTTACTTGTATGTAAGGCTGCTGTACGAGTTCAGCTCATTCATGTCTCAGCCAGTGTGTAAGAGCAGATGCACAGTGAAAAATGGAAGAACTGGGGGACCAAGGACCATGTGTATTACTTGAAGCACAGATCCTTATTATGCCTTGATTTAGGATTTCATCTTTATTTGACAGCGATTATCAGGATAATTGCAACATTTTTGGTATGAAGCAAAAGAGAATGAATGTCAGAAGAGGGAGAAGAGAATGACAGGAATTCAGGTATTACAGAACGGTCATGATCTTGAAAAGAGTGCTTTAAATGCAGAAAGTGGATAAAATGCTTATGAATTAAAATGCTGTCACTGAGGGATAATCTCTTGAATTATCAGACTGCTCCTCTTTCACTGATAGAAGGTTTAATTCTTTTCCCCTTTTTAAATTTTTTTTTAGCTTAGAACAAAAGAAGTGTTTTTCTGTTTCTAATTCAAAGTAGATTTTAAATTGTATTGTCAAATATTGATCTGAACTAATAGAAAAGACTGCAAGAGAATGTATTCTTTTGCCATCTCCAGTCAATGTTATCTTTGCTGTAAATAACATTTTGCAGAAATGCATAAATTCTTACAGTTTGTGTTTAGGCATTCTTCTCCAATGAGTTTGTTACATAAGTGAAAGTTAAAGGCTTGCTTTTCTCTGTATTAGATTAGTTTTATATTACACTTCAGATTTATTCCCAAATAATGACCACTTTGCTCTATATACTGAGCAAGTTCCTTCCAGTAAATGTTAAGACATTTTGCAACCTCACTTTTCTTGCATTCCATACTTTGTGACCTTCTTTCTACCATGAAAGGACAGTCTGCTTTCGTTTTCCATTATCCCATCCTTCTTGGAAAACTGGAGAAGCTGAGGGGAGTGTCTCTTGCTTCATATACTTAAGAGAATAATGAAGATTTTTTTTTCTTATTTCTTATTTTTTTATCCTCTTGCTGACTTATCAACACCACAATTCAAGTACTAGCAGTATCTTAAATAGTTAGCAATAAGAATTTTTTTATAAATTAGCGAATCTTGAGTCATTGTAGTTATCTGATGACATTGGTTCTGTAGCATATTGTGTTATCTGCTATCTATCATGTCCTCATGAAACCATATTAAACCATAGTTTTGAGGACTATTTTAGTTTGAGATTTTTCTCCTCATTCTGGGTGATAGTGTGGGACCTTAATTCTTGTGTGTGAGGTTTTTTTCATTTTATGTGTCATCAAACAAGCATCAATGTTTCTGACCATTAGACATAAAACTTAGGACATTTCTGCTACTGCAGCAATTTGAGTGACAGAGCTACAGGAAGTATGAGAATTTGAGGTTATTATTTTTGTCTCTTTTGATATTGTGAAGACTATTTTGCAGCTCAGCATAGTTTTATGATATTCACTGTGGGTGCACATGCCTTCTAGTAGACTAACAGCATTTCTCCTGTTCCTTATGCTCAAATTGCTGTCACCATGACCTTCAGGGCCCTTTTTGCAGAGCATTGTTGAACTTGGAGATTCCCGTTGATCTGTTTTTCCTGCCTGTTTCTGTCCCTCTGATGTTCCCTGAGGTCATTAATGAAGATGCTGTACAGTGCTGGCCACACTTCCAGCCCCTGGGACACACCAGGAGTGATTGTCTCCAGAAAACTCCTATGCCACTGATCACAATCCTTTGAGAATAGCAGTTCAACCAGTTTTGAACCCAACCCTCCTGTTCTTCAGTTTGTCTGTGAGGATGTTACAGACCAAAAGCTTGTTAAAGGAAAATAACATCAACTGGTATCCCCATTTTTACCAAGCCTGTTTTTAATTTAATTTTCACTGCAGAATGCAATCATATTTGTCAGACATGATGTCTCCTTCATAAATCTATACTGAGTAGTCCCAGTCACCTTATATTTCGAAATGTTTTTCAGATGCTGTTAATCTGTCACCTTCCTGGAGTCTAAGGAGAGACTGGCTACTGTATAGATTCTTCTTGCCCATCATAAATACAGGAGTGCCATTAACTGTCTCAAAATACTCAGGAACTTCTCTCCAACACCATGACCTTGCAGAGTTAATTGAAACTGGCTTTAGAAATACATTGACCATTCCTCAGTTCTTATGGATGCATTGCTAGGATCTAATTTCTTTAAATATTCCCTAACTTGACTTTCCCACTGGTTTTGACAGCCTGGGATCCCTCAATCCTTAGGATAGCAGAGACCTCTTCACTCGACACTGACCCTATTAAAGTCCTACACAAACTAAGACTATAAATATGAAATGTTCTCATTGTCAGAAGATTGTGTTATTCTTTGTTTCATCCTTCTAGCAGACACCAACTCTGTGTTACCACTTTGCTCTATCTTCTAATCCTAAACCATAATCTCTCATTCTAGCTGGGAGCTCCATGCACTCTAGTTGCTGATGTTCATAAAGGGTGATTCTCCCTTCTCACCTTCCTGATCCATCCATTCTAAAGATCCATGCCTCTAATCCCAGTGAGACTGTACACACCAATAAGATTCTGCATTTGAAATAAACATAAGGTGTACTTGTTCAAAATATAAAGGAATTGTATCCCATTCCTGAGCTGAAGATTTGACCACCAAGATATTTGTTTCTATTTGGTTATGTTTTCATCATTAGTTTTCTTAGATTATAAGCCTTTTTGGAAAGATCTATATCTAATTCTCCACTTGAGTTCTATAAAAAAAATAGTGGTGGGGTTTGTCTCCTATGAGAGTTTCTGAGGTGTAAACAAATGAGGACTGCATGGTTATTAGCAGCTAACTAACAAAACGATTTATTGTTTGAATGCCCCACGTTGAGAAAACTGCTGACTAGCATAGGGCAATATTCACTCTTTTTCTTTCTCCAGACTATTTGGATGTGCTAGTTGATACCTTGAACTAAGAAAAGTCCCAAACAGAACTTATTTTTCTTCTATTAGTAAAAATACCTTTCTTTTTGGGGTATTTGTCACTGACCTA
Source organism: Thryothorus ludovicianus (assembly GCA_013397245.1). Taxonomy (NCBI): domain Eukaryota; kingdom Metazoa; phylum Chordata; class Aves; order Passeriformes; family Certhiidae; genus Thryothorus; species Thryothorus ludovicianus. The sequence goes on from VZTB01001268.1 coordinate 7,547, forward strand.
ATGAACAGAAAATTGAGTGTATCTCAAAATAGTGTATCTAGCTGGTAGTTGTCTATAATTATTTTTTTCCCTTAAATACTTTTGCTTGATATGTGAGCACATCTACAAGCTAGCTACCCAAATTGTCCAGTTAATGTAAAGACACAAGCAAGTTATGATTCCAGGATCTAATCTTTGAATCCCAAGTTATTGCTGGAAGAAATTTCATGTGTGTTGGTTGTGGCCACACATCTGGATTTCTGTCTAGGGGAAGTACCAAGTGGAGACCATGGAAGGTTGAGGTAAGGGGTAGTGAATCTACCTCTTCTCACTGAGCTCATGGTTAGAACTTGGTTCATCAAGCTTAAGGCAGCCATGTAAGCTGCTCATGTTGGATGGAGTGGCATTTGTCCTGCTTGAGGTAGACTTACTACAAAAGTTGTATCTGTCTTTGGAACTCCTAAGGAGTAGAATTGGACTGCTTGAGGTTATTTATATACACTCTTGAATATGTAACTGTCTATTAAGGTGTCCAATTCAACAGGGGACAGGCGGTCTGCAGTTCCCACCAATTTGTTAAGGAGTATGGTTTTTAATACTTTATGAAATATCAAGTGTGAATTTAAATGCATTGGTTTCATTTCACCTTATTTCACTAACAGCTGCCATAGTTTTATTGGTATTGAAAGTGAGTTACCTCCATGAGACAACTGTTGTGTGTGTAAAAGTAGCAATGTGGACAACGCTGTTCAGCTCCACTCACCTTTGTCAGGTTGGAAGCCAACATGTAAATATTCCTCATTAAGTTTTATTGGTGTACTGTGCAGCTTTCCTCAGCACAGAGTTAAATCTCACAAATTATTTTTATATGGCCAGCCAGTACCTTTTTGCTTGTGTGGCTCTCACTGTTGCGTGTTTTACATTATTGCAGCCAAATTCTGCCTGAAGAACAGTTTGACTCACCAGCGATGGTTGCAGTTCTTTGCTTAGGCTCTCCCATATGGCAGAGTTTCAGAAATGCAATCAGTAAATTTTGACCTCCCTCAAACAGATGGATATATGCATCAAAAAAGGTCTGTGCTGAAACATTGTCTCAGATCACCTTGGGATGGCATAAGAAGCATCAGACTATAAAAAAGTGCAATTTATGCCTTTTCCAGTTTGACTGCCTGCTTTCTGCACACTGACTCCTGTTCTTCCATGGAAGTGTTTACCTGTCTCTGCATGCCATACCCCACGCCTTTGCACACTCTTAGATTGTTCTATCTGTGTTAGTGTGCAGTAGGTGAGGTTTTTAAAACCTCCTTGGGCATCTGTATATACAATGCAAACATATACTGCTAGATAAAGGGTGAGTTGCTATGTTTCCGTGTTTCGTGGATTTGTTTTGTTGTGGATTTTTTTGGGGAGTGTGTTCTTTTTGGGTTTTTTTGATTGGTTGGGTTCTTTTATAGTTTGGTTTGTTTTTTTGAAAATCAGTGTCTGGGTTTTGGTAGCTAAAAATTGCATTTAAGTAATGGAAAGAAAAATTAAACTTCCTGTAGCTCTTTATTCTTACCTGTATTTCACCCTTTATATTTCAGAAAAAATGTTAAATCGAAGACTACACAGGATTTTAGCAATGAAATTACTAACCCAGAAAATGAATGGTCTGTTTTCCCCCTCTTTTTTTTTGCCTGTGAAGGACATGATGTTGAATAAACAGAATACAATTTATTTTTTTATTAATTGATTAAAAAGGCTGAGGCCATATTATTTTTTAAAACAAAATATGCATAGCTGAGTAATTTTGTGTTTATTTCTTAATTCTATGAAACTCGAAGAAGGATGTTTGCATTGATTGCTAAGGAAGAGTGCTGTTTGTCAGTGGCAGGGAGGAGGGTTCTGAACACTCGCTGCTTGTTCCTGTCATACCGAGAGCACTAATGGGCACCAGCTGGGCTGTAGCTGTAGCAGCTCCACCACTTCAGCCTTGCACAGCACGAGCTGCTGAGGCAGTGCTGCACAAGGGCCTCCTGTGCAGATTTAGGAAGTACACACTTCAGTTGTTGTTCCCTGGGCAACAGAATAACTGCAGACAGCTGGCTTTGCACCACCTGAGCTGATCAAAGAGCAAACCCTGTCAGGCACTGATACTTCAGCTCCTCCAGCTTCAGTGCGAATGTCTGCAGGCAGTGATGTAGGAAGCATTGTCATTCAGGTTTCAAGGTTAAACACAGGGGAATGAAGTAGAATGACAGCAAAAATAATATGAAAACATCGTTCCTGTAGATAGTACAGTCAGCTGTGTATAGCTATTGATGATTGAGAATTAACTTTAAAATACTAAATTACTGGTGTACATATAAAATGTATTTTGGAATTATTCAAAAAGAGACTGGGAGGCTAGGAATAATTGGCTTGAATTTTGGGAGAAGGAAGAATACTCAAGGGTGATATATCGTGTTTCATGAAGAGAGACCACAAAGAATGATTGAACACAAATTTTAAAGTGGTATGTAAAATTATATGACTATGGAGGACCTATATCTGGTCTGCTGGAAGCTTCTCACAGGTCCAGACTGCAGCAGCATGGGGGGTTTTATTCAGCAAGTGGTGCCAGAAGCATGAAAGGTGGATAATTGAACAATAGTGAGCTGTTATGTTGTCTGATGTGGACCTGTATTATTTGATTAAGATCCACTTGAATGTGTTGGATAAGAGGGGAAGGGTGGGAGGGTCAGGTGATAGCATTTTGTAAATGTCCATTTAACTCTTTTCTTGTACTTCTTCTATATTATAGTTATATCCACTAAATGCTTTGCTTAAGAGGGCTGCTAACTTCTAAAAATACTGTTTTAAACTTTGTTGTGAAAGAAAGATTATTTCTAATTCCTCTTAAAATAAATTTCTCCTTTATTTTTTTATAATATCTCTATTTACTTCAAAAGGTAGCAGCTTCACTTTTGGAGAAGCAGCTCCAGTGAGTGAACATGGATGGGTAGGCAATAATACTGATTTTTAGCAAGCCCTAAATGGGCATCTGTCCACACCTGAAAGAGGAAGGCAAACAGAGTTGGTGTGTTTCTGAATGTACTCAGTCCTTGTTTGCTGAAACTGCAGAATATTTTTTCGTATCCACTCTTCCATTCAGAGTTTCGTATATTCCTTGGGGTTTTTGTATATCATATTTATCTTTAGTAATATTTGATGAAAACCTCTCTGAGGAAGTTTCAGGTGGGGTTTTTTGTCATTTTGTTTTGTTGGGGATATTTTTGGTTTGCCTTGGGGATTTTATTTGATTTTTTTGGTTAAAACTCAAGCCACTAAACTTTTAAGTAAAATTTTTTATTTCTCTAGCTCTCTTAAAAAAATCATATTTGAGGAGTGAGAATTTCCATAAAGAGATTCAACATGAGAAAATAATGAAATTACTGGGTTATTTTCAATTGGAAAATCGCAGGTCTAACATAGCAAGAATGACATTTTGTTCTTAGCAATATAAAAACAAATAGAGGTCTAAGTAAGAGCCCTTAATCTCTATGGTGACAAATTAGACTCTGTATGTCTTGTTAGGCTGTTCTGATTTACTGCATCAGTGGTCCAGTATCAATTGGTTTCTTAGTATGTTTACTGAGGTTGCATGGTAAGTCCTTTTCCAATCTCTTATTTATTAAAGAGAATAAATTAAGAAGACTGTATAAACAGATCTTATGATATTGGATGTGCAGTTGCATTCTTTGTAGTCTGTCACATTTTCTGAAGGAATCTTTATAATAATTCTTATACTTAAAATTTTAGGTCCTTCTGTTTAGGTCTGGAACTGTAACAAAGCTCACTTCTTTCGTTCTGTAAGTCTTCCAAATATTTTTTCCCCTGACTTATTTCTTATCATTTAAGTAGGAACAAATTCTCCAAGGGGAACAGTGTTTGGAAGAAGATAAATAGGGTGTCCCACAATCTACAGCTTTTACTTTTTTTTTTTTCTGTCTTGGAACCAGCTGGTAGTATAAAGCTAAAAATTGTCATGGAAATAGTCCTCATTGAGTGCTGCAGGGAAAATTGGTATTGATTGACCATGTTGTGACCCTTTGCAAATTGTACAGTCTGCATGCAGAGCGTTTTCTCACTTGCTCAACTTGTAAAGTAGGCACCAAAGATGGCCTCATGTTCTATAGCCATGATTATCTCTTAGGCTTTGGCTGAACTCAACAAAGTTTGAAATCACCAAAGTTATTTCCTGTATTTATTTACTGTATCCTTAATTGCCACCAGCTTCATGTAGAGTTGCTTCCTAATTCAGTGCTGTCGAAGTATATGATTACTTGTTTGTTCCTTAAGTTCTATTTTGCTTGTTTGTAAGCCTGGATCATTTCAACAGAACTAGGTAGATGAAACTGTATGCAGTCACTCTAGCAGATGTTATCCTCTGTCCAGGAGATAATTTGGTGGACTTGGGGAAATGGTACTTAACAGAGGATTGTTGCAATTGGAACAAGTACATTTAACTCTATCCTTAACTATACCTAGCAAAAGATAATACTGAACACGTATGATGAGTTAGATAAGGGATGAGGAGGAACAAATATTTCCCCCTCTTGAATGAGGAAAAACAAATATGACAAAGATTCAATAGTTCATTGTCTCATTTCTGGATCATTTTATGTGAACAAGTATCTTAATGCATTCAATGATACATCTGCAATACAACCTTACCTATTCTCTTCTGTAATGGTGCTGTGACATAAAAATTCTTGTTTCAATATGAAGTAGGGATGCAGAAATGGTTTCCAACTTTACAGAGTTTTAAGGAAGGCATAGAAGCAGGACAGGGACACTGTGTTTAGCTTATTTTTCTTTCTTTTACAGAATAACTGGTATTGCCATTTAAGTATTAGTTTCACATTTGTTTTTTAGCTTTATAAAGAGATAATATGAGAGCTGGTAGATAAAAACATTGTCATTTTGTGTGCATATGTACAGTAATGTGATGTGAAGATAGCAAAAGATGGGAATACCTACAGTTTCTCTTTGCCTGTAGGTATTCTAGATAAGCAATGGCACTACAGAGGTGGTAATAAAATTACCTAGTAACAGTGGATATTTAAATGTTGAGATAATTACTTGGAAAATAAGGCTATATGGGTAATGCCACAAATATTGTGTACTGTTAGTGAGTTTTCATGGGAAGCTTATTGTGGGTCTTTGATTTCTGTGTAGTGAGAGTTGCCATTCGTGTTTATGGATTTCTGTAGGTTTGTAGCTAGTGGTTATTTGATTAAAAGGAATTGTGACCCAGAAAAATCTCCACTTACCTATCTGAAGTGTGACACTTTCAGTCAGCACTTAGATTTGCCTCTCTTTTGTAAGGGACAAAATAATATGTCTTTAAAAGTTCCTTATATAAACGTAAATTAAGCCTTCCTTAAGACAAGGCCAGCCATATCTAAAATTACTGTGGAAATTCCATTTTGCTTTAACACATCTGGGAATTAACAAAGTGTCAGAACAGTCCAAGGAGAAGTTGATAGTGCTCTGAGTAAAGTCTTTGTTCTACAGATTTCATCCATGTATCTAACTCCAGAATTTCTCTGAAGTTAAAAATTAGAATATTTGTAATGCACATACAGTTGTTCAAGATGGATGGACATTCAGCAGCTGGGAAGTGGTCTGTCACTTTCCCTGGGCATAATCAAACCCAGCTGAAAGAGAGGATACTGTCTGTGCTGAGTGTCGAACTTCTGTGCTTGTTGGCTTTTAGTCTAATCTCCTTCTGATGTGCAATTTAATTTATCCTACAGCACTAGTCCCAGTGGAGTAAAACAGGCATGGAACTGCACAGAATTGTGCATATGAAATTCTGCACCAACCCGTATTTCAGTTTTCAAGCCATGTTACAGGAGCCTGAATCACATAAAATTTCTGGGGGATTTCTCTCTTTATATAACCATACATATACACATGCTTTGGCCTCCCTCAGTCTTCAAAATAATGCTTGTTTAGTTCTTTTAGTGTTTTCAGTCTGGAAATCTGATTATGTAAGGAACTAATATTCCAGTTTTAAGAAGCTAAAATGTCATTTCAAGGCTGTCTTTAAGATGGTGGTTCTGTGGTAAGAGGAAAGATATCTTGAGAATGTGTTTCTTCCCACCTCCCTCCATCTAAAACCTTTGCTGCACAAAGCAGCAATATTTGGAATTTCAATATTTTTATGGAATATAAACTTGATGTTGCACTTCAGTCTGGTTTTCAATCTTCCCTCAACTGATTTGGCCTATGTGGAAGTAATTTATTGTTTGTTAAGGGTGAGAATTCGTATTATATGGAGCCTGTGTAACTACTCGTTTCTCTTGCTTAAGACAAGAGAATGAGAGCTCAGTCCTGCAGAGTTTATTACAGGGATTTATTTCCTTTTCCTTTCTGGTATTCAGAAGAGAGCTAAAAAGCTGTCCATTGTATATTTGCAAGTTTGTTGCTTTATGGGTGTGCATGTATGCCACATTCCCAGTGCTTCTTGAACAGATTCAGGGCATAGAAATGTTAAAACACTTGCTTCGTGTTTTACCAACCACAATTTGACATGACTTTGGGACCACGTAACCATCTACTAGCGAGAAAAGTTGAAACCTTAAAAATGTGGTCTGCTGTAACTTTTCAGAAAAGGTATGGTGTAGGAGATGATCATGCAAGTTTTACAGGCAGCTTCACAATTATCAGAGAATTTTAAGAGAAGTGGAATAGCAGCAGATTTTTGTAAATGAAACGACAAGTCTAAATTGAAACTGAATCAGGATAATGAAACATCAATGTTGGATATTGCTGCACGTGTCACACATAGAAGTGGAAAGGCCCTCTTTGGTTTCTCTATTCAGACTCCTGAGATGTAAGATGACCTTCATAATCTCATTATAACTACATATATTCAAGTAGGAGTAATTTTAAGTTTATCAAAAGTGAGCAATAGTTAAAATCAGTCTCAATCCTTTTCAAAATCTGGCTGCATAACAATTTCTGTTTGTTAGCTAGCTTGTAAAGAGCAACAGAAACCCCCTCAAAAAACATCCAGAAAACCTCCAAACCAAGCAAACCCAAAACACCCCTCCATCCCAAAATGACTTCAGAAATAATAGTTGATTCTTCATTTTAATTATAACACAGATTGTACTGAAAATTTTAAGAATTTTTCTCACCACTGATTACTAGTTGAAGCCTTGTAGGTTAAATTTCAACTAAAAAGAAAAACGTAATATTTATTAGGTAATTCTTGGGGAAGATAGAGCCTATCAGTGCATTGAAAAGTCTTTTGTGCAGGCTACATTTTAAAAAAACTGTTTTCTGAATATTAAGTTTCTTTGTGACATTTTAAAGTTCTCTTAAGACTTGTAGTGCTGTGCTGGAGAGGAAAGATGGCTTGAGGAATGTGTAGCTTGTTTTCTATGATTTGCTTTTGTGGTTCTCTGCCATGATCTTGATAATAGTGGAAAAGCTAATGCTTTATATGCATGGTACAGACCTTTTAGCAGTTATCATCTACCATTACTTTTCTGTCAAATTGAAGTGAAACGTTTGATATATCTCCCCTTCTTTAGCTATATTGCACTTTAAGTTATTTATTACTTGCATGGTGCACAAAGCACACTGTGTGTGGGTTTGCCCTTTGCTGAGGAACGGTAGCCATCCACTGCTGCTTTCTTCTCTTCCTCAGTGGCACGGGGATCTAGAGTGCACAATTTTCCTGAAATGGTTCAGAAATAGCTGTTTAGTTAGCATGCTCTACAATTAGCAAAAGTTAAATTAACTGTTAATAAATAAGGGATTTTCTATCATCTAAAGATGTATGGTCTCTTTTTACTATATTAAATTTCTATATCCAAATTACTATAGAACAGCTATGTGCATCATACATATAATTTATGCTCAGCACAATGTATCAAATATCCAGTTCTGAATTAATATAAACTCCTCTTCCTATCCCTATTTCCTGTTGCAGAAATGGCCTTATTTTTCCTACAGGTTTGACCTAACTACTTTTTTTTATTTTTTATTTTGTTTGACTGCATTTTAAACATGTCTGCATTCTTGTGTTCAGGAATGTGGTCTATGTATCTGTTACTTTTTGTCCTATTCTGTGTTGTTTGGGTGCCTCTTTTTCCATACAGAATATCCAGATTGGTGAACTTTATAGTACATGCTTTTTCCTCCGTTAGTACGAATTTAGCCTGAGAAAGCCTTTTCAGTGTCCTTCCTCCCACTTGAAAACCCTCTCATTACAGCTGCTGCCACTTGCCTTTCCACTGATGAAGTTGGTCACTTTTGCTCACAGCTCTGTAATCAGACGCTCTTGACTAAAATCAGCTAAAATGTGCTTGGAGCTAGAGGTCTCTAAAACGACCTCAGAACAGAAAATGTGTCATTTGTTGCTGCTCATCCTCTGGAGTTCTCATTCAGCTCATCCTGCAGCTGGCAGTGGTTTCCCCTGCTCTTGCTGTGGCTGTGGCTGGTTCCTTTTTTCCCGCTGGAGTGGATCTCATCGACCCGTTCATCCTCGGTGAACCCCGGACTAGTGGCTGGAACAGCAGGAACATATGCACTGCTGCTCTGGTTTCCTCCCATTCTGCACTGCTACAAATTGCTGTGTTGGGTGCTGGGCAATGCCATATGTGCACAGACCATATGGTATTTTCTCCTCAATCTACAGTTGGCTTGCTCTTCAAACATTGTAATACTTTGCTATATGCATGTAAGTTCAGTTTCTCTATTGGAGGCTGATTTTATTTGCTGGGGTTAGAGGGGTATACTTACATGGGAGACCTAATTTTGTAATAAACAGTTACTGGTAGTAAAGGATATGAGATAGTACTCTGCATTAAACTGAAGATGGCTGTTAAAAGTGTTTAAATGATGTATATATCTTTACTGTTAAGGAAGCAATTAATGTAACTTGTGGGTTATTTTCATTAACATCAGTATGGGGGATGAAACTTGGAAAACATGCATACCAAAGAGTTTTCATGAGCACCTAATTTTGCTTTTCTTCAGGGAAACACACATTGAATACGTGCTAATTATGAGTTTTGCAGCAACTTGACTTCTAACTTGAGGTTTGTGTCTGTAGCCATGTTCTACATTCTTTGAATTCATCTTGGTATAATATTTTTAAGTATTTCAAACAGCAGATGTGCATTGCTTATAGATTTGTGTAAATGTTGGTGCAGTGTGTACAAAATACGTCTCCCATACAATGATCTGTTGACATGATTCTCTGTTGCTTAGCTTCAGACACTAAAGTCATGACATGTGCTGCTGTTTGGAGGATGCCGAAGGAATTGGAATCAGGCAGTCATGAATCCCCTGATGATTCATCAAGCAACACTCAAACCCTGGAGCTGCTCTGTCACCTTGACAACACAGCCCATGGCAATATGGCCTGGTAGGATTCTGCATATTTTATACTCCTAGAAAAAGCCTAAAGGATAGACCCATGCTGTTAGTTTTGTGCAGATTTATGTTACGGAAGCTATGCTTTGCACTTTAAAAGTATTCCATCTTAAAAAAGGTATAAATTGGATTTTTAGTCCCAGATGTTTCATAGATTAAAAACATTTATTACAGTCCTGCAAACACATATGGAGTAACAGCCTGTGTACTATTTGAGTGCATTTTTCCCCACCTGCCCCCATCTAAAGCCTTTGTTGCACATTGGTATAATACTTAGAATTTGTATCTTTTGATGGAATATAAATTTGATGTTGCACCTAAGTTTTTCTTTTTTAGTCTTCACTCACCTGATTTAGCATAAGTGTAATTTATTGTTTCATAAGGATAAGAATTCACTATGTTATATGATGCCTGTGTAGCTACTCTTTATCTGTTATATAAGTCAAGACAAGGAGAGCTGCAGCACAGCAGAGGTTGTTACAGAGGTTTGTTTCCCCTTTCTGTTATTTAAAAGAAAGTTGAATTTGTCCATTGTGTATTTGCAAGTTTGGTGCTTTATGGATATGTGTATATGACATGTTCCCACTGCTTCCTGACCAGATGCAGGGCACATCATAAGTTTTAAGCATCCATTTCTAGCCTCAGATTTCTAATTTGAGCCTTGCAGATTAAACTTTAACCAAAGAACAAGTGTAAATTGAAAGTAATATTTATTAGGTGGTTCTTGAAAAGATGGGACATGCCAGTGCATTCAAAAATGTATAGATGACTTTTTTCTAAGATACGGGTTTTCTGAGTGTTAACTTTCTTCATAGTAGTATCCTTTATTTCTTTGCTACATATTTTGAGTACTCCTCCTTGTAGTTCTACTATTTTGATTCAATTTTTATTATTGACACTTTTTGATAATTAGTATTTCCACCTATATTGGAGAGATTTTGTTGTTTGTTTTAATCTTTACCTTTTACCCTTTTAAGCTTTGTGCCTTTTGTCTTACAATTTTCCATAATTGGTTTCTATCTGATGCTGGAATGCCAGAACTTTGTGTGGTAGCCGGGTCACTAAAGGAGGAATAGGAGGCATATCACACTGCTTTTTGTTAGGATGTGAATTATATGAATGCCCTGAATCTTTTTTTTTCCTCTAATAACAGCTTATAACAAGCTCATGTGCAGTTTGCAGTCATCTGCTATCTCATTTTGTTCAGTACTTAGTGCTTACAAATACCTTTTGCTATTTAATGCCCTTTATCTGTGTGCATGTGTATATATATGCATAGAGATCTGAAAATGTTCAGTGTCACAGAGAGATAAAAGGTGTAAACAGGATACTTGGCATTAGTACTCCTCACATCATCTCAGGCAAGCACAGCTGAGTTAGAGCATCTTGGTTTAGAGCAGACTTTTCTATTCCTGTCTCACTCATACTGGACACAGCTCATAAATGAGTAAATTATGCCTTTTGTGCTAAATGTGTCACATAACAGGCCAAGCCCCATTGAGTAGTGTGTTGGCTACAAACAGCAAGGTAAATATTTTTTGTATTACACTTCTTAGGTGTTTAGAAAAACATGAAGCTGTTTAGACACTAAGAGTTCAATTGTTATTGGAATCAAATATAAATCAGCAAAGCAATTTTCCTCAATGCAAAGTGTGAATACTTTTCAAACCACAATGTAAGACCAGCATTCTGGTGTACACAATCACTATGAGATCAGTGATGGTCTGGTACCATACATTTGCAGTAAGGAGGATCTGTCATTTGCCTTGCCATTAGAGCATTCATGCCCTTTATGTTTTTCCTGGAAAACCACAGGCTGAATGCTGGACCCGAGTTTAGTGTGACCACATACACTTCAAGGAGATTGCTTTATCCACAGCATACAGTAGAGCAATGTGAGTGCAGCCATGAATGATTGAATACAAGCTTAATTTTCTAGTTAATTTTGAATATTATTAGTCAGAATGCATGCTAAAAAATTTTTAAAAAACCCTGGACTTCTATCTTATCTTTGTATGCTTGGCCTGGAAGAGTGGGAAGAGTTGCCAATACAGTCTAAAGATGCAGCATGTAATGTTGGTGTCAACCTTTGTGACAGAGACTCCAGACAGCAGCTCGTAGGAAGATATTTTTTGTCCATGGCACAGATGCTTCATGGGTTTTATGGATCTGATTGCAAATCATAATTAATTGAGTTTTGATTGTAAATCAGGAAAAAAGCAAAACTATCCTGGTCATACACCTGGTTGTGTACTTTGGCATCTACCACCCTCCTCAGGGCTTTATTTGTTTGTAGTTTTGCTCATGTTTACCCTGCTCTGCTTCATTCCTTATCATGCTTTTTTCAAGGTAAGCCTGGTAGCTGAAAAGCTACCTCACAGATTTTTCTGTTTCTAGTGTCATGTACTAGGAAACACACGGGAGGGATTTTTTCCATGTCTGGTGTGTCAGGTATTGGTTTTGTTCAACTCTGTACTGATGTTAAGAAGTGATTCTGCATTTTTTTACCCTTTTCTCATCTCCTTTATGGAATGCTGTGCTCCAGTGTCTCTGAAATTTCTTACTAAAAAACAGCAGAGACATATTTAATACCAGTTCTCTTTTGTGAACCAAAGCCAAAAGAGTATTTGCAATCGATTGTGACCAAAATCTTAAACTTTGGTATGTGACTGTACACTGTGCTCCTCTTGCTCAAGATCTATTGAAATAATTTTCTAGTCTTGACAAAACCTTGGGCAAAAATCTAATCTCTAAGACATTACAGGCAATTGAAAAAGAAATTTGCTTTTCTACAGTTCCATTTTATCTGGATTGCATGAGTTACTGTGTTTAAAAATAAGCATAACCATTCATTTTTAGTTACTGAGATTATTTACTGACTCCAAGCTTTGAATTTGGGACTTGTCAACATTTTTACTCTAACTCTTGGATGGCATAAAGAGAGTTCAGAAAATTAAACAGATGCTTAAATTAGGCCAACAAATAGGCCTGCTAATTGTTCTGTTTGATTCTAGCCTAAGATTTTTTCATCCTCTGAATGCTGTTTCTCATGTAAGCCAAAATGGAAATATTTAAAGTGCAAAAATCCTGAGTGAATTACTTTCAATGTGGAAAACCCTAGATACACATGGAAATTTGTGTGTTTAAAAAGAAAAAAAGTCTCTTCAATAAATTTCTTCTGTAGGTAAGTGTATGTATTCATACAGAGTTAAACCCACATAACAATGTTAGTCTATGCAATGTTGTAAGGTTCAACTAAAGCAACTTGCCACTGAATATCTTGCAAGAAGCAGTCCAAGGTACTGTCTGTGTAGCAGAGGCCACAGAAACAGCTCAGCAGTTAATGAGATTTTGATTATTTCTCTGAGTGCAGCTTGGAGGAATCCCCAGAACTCATCTGTTAAACCCCTGAAGACTTGTATTTTAGTATTTAGAATACTGTCCTACTCTTCTGTTTTGCTGCAGACTTTTTTGGTCGTAGACTTGACAGGATAGTCCTTGGAGAAGGAGGATACTGCAGGCCATGAGAGAAAGCATAATTTGTGAGATCTTGAATTTGTAACACAGCAGGGAGTTTGTCTTGCATCTGCTGGAAGCAGGCCTGCCTCTCAATGCTTAACTTCCTACTTTTTGCTTTCCAAAAGTGGCAGTTATAAAATAGGGTAGATCCTGTTCAGTACTAAGCTATGTACTTCAAAAGAGAGGGGAACAGATGAAGTAAGTTGGATTGTGATCTACGGAGTAAATGTGGAACAAAATGAAAGTAAATAAGGGGAAGGTGTTAGATGAACAGTGAAATACTACTGTAAAGGGAAAACGAATGAAAGTTACAGAGACAATGTAAGTGGAGGCTCAATTCTGAGAAACCTGAAAGGTGAGGAATGAAGAATTCATGTTTTATGTAGAAAACAAGAGCAGCTAAAATTTTGTTTGAAAGGGATGAATATATTAGGAATAGTGATAGATTACTTCATTAGGCTGCTCTACCAGCTCAGTTTGATTTTCTTTTTGGTCTATCCCACACAATCAATCCTAGATATGAACATGCAAATGTTACCATATCTAAGAATGTAGAGAGGAAGACAAATTATAATTTTTTTAGAGTCACAGATGTTTCAAGAACTCCAGGATGTTTATCATTAAAATATTAAATTAGAACTTCAAATTCACAAAGGAGTAAGTTATTGTAAGTGAGATATTCCCACAGATTTTAAGTACTTAGATTTTATTTGGTTTTTCATTGATGGTCTCCAAATAGAGTACAGAGAAGTACCATCTCTTCCTTGGCCATACACAGTAAAAATCAACCTCATTAAGGTTGGCTTTGTGCAGAAGTACAAAATTTGCTCATATAGTCCTTTCAGGCTGAGTAGAGATTTAATTCATTCACAATAAAGAAGATGCTATACGTGACATTTTATTGCTTCAGTTTCACCATGTTCCTTGCATTAATGCACACAGTCACCTGATCAAAGTTAGACCCATTCATAATTGATGCCCTGAAGACAGATGCCTGAAATCCAGTAGTGTTTCACTTAATTTTTTGGCCTTTAAATTTATTTAAAAAAATCCAAAAGCTCACAAAAAACAAACCACCCCAAAACATTTCCAAGTAAAAAAGGCCAAGAAATAAGAGAATCTGAAACTCAAAAGAAAAGTGAAAACGTTGTTTTTAATAACTCCAACACTCAGGTATCACTTCTCTTTCCTGTCATGATGTTGGTGATGTTACTTCTATAGTTCCCCTCTGTAGGCTTCAGGATATATAAAAGTCCTACCTTTGGGTTTCAATAAAAAAAAAAGTCTAAAAAATTTAATAGTCTGTACCTAATGAATATAAACCTGAAAGTAATAATACTTTTACAAGGATTGTATTGTCTTGAATATGGTACAGTAGCTGTTAGATATGTTTTATAGCAAAGACGTGTAATAAATGGAATCATAAGGTTTTTTTAACCTTATTTTAACATTTCATATGTCCCAGTACCAGAACTATAATTGTGAGGACAGAGCTCGTTTTGATATTTGTATAGAGATTTCTTGGAGAGTGTCAGGACTGTCAGTTGCATATTCTGGTGTATAAACTGAGCTCAATATTTCTGGGGGAGGAGAGTTTTCTAACAGCTGCTCAGCAGATATTAATTGTATCTTCATATGATGCACAAAATTTCAGAGCTATCTGAAATTGTCAGCATTTAAGAATAATTCTTCCACATTTGGTTTATTAGACATATTCCATCAGCCACTTCTGAGATTACAGTAAGTATAGAGACAATTTATTTGGACTAACTTACTTCGTGTCAAGTTGTAGTTTCACTGGGAATATATATCAACAGCTGCTTATCAGTACTGATAATGCCCTTTATATTCTGGTCACTTCTAAATTGGTAGAAGTTTAAACTGTATTTATGTGCCAATTCTCTTCATAATTCCATGTAATCTTGAATTCTTCACAGGATTTTGCTCTCTGGAATGTTTGATTTTTCTTTATTGTAAATAAAATCATCTATCATATATAAACCCAAATGTTCAATGTTCGACTATTTAGTTGTCTTTCTTACATTTTCTCTCTCCTTTTCCCCTTTTCTCATCCTCTAAAATATGTCTTGAACCAACAGAGCAATTTAGAACACTCATTTTCTCGTTTTCATTCCCTTGAATGTTTGTGGTAATTTTGAATGGTTAGTATTGTGCAATTTTACAACTTTAAGCTCTTCAATGTAGTCACTTTTTCTAGGGAATAAATGCGATTCATTAATTGGATACTGAAGTAATAGAACTTTGTATTATATGCCCTGTTTGTTAAGTTAGCTTTTAATCAGAATTTATTTGACTTTACTGTAAAACAGAAAGAAACTTAGTGATACTAAACTCTGACACTGAAGCAAATACTAAAGGGAAAAATAGTTATTTATTCTTTTTATTCTTTTTTGTGTAAGTATTCAGTTAACTTATAACTTCTAATAACTTAAATAGATTCCATATGCTTGAATGAAAATTAGTTTTTATGAGGTCTTTACAGTTGTTTGTGTTTAGTTTGGATTCATAAATCATGATGCAGAAAATACTGCAGAAATTGTGTTACTCTAAAAGTTAAGAAAAAAATAAAGCTTTTTGTAGAGTACTATTTCACTTCTCCATCCCAACTTGAACATAGATTAGTTCTTACTATGCTGTTATATTCCCCAGTTTTATTGCTAAATGAGTTGAGATTTTTCCCCACTGAAAGAAAATTGAGCTATTTTTAAAAGGGGTTTTCTTCCTCTTTGTAATGTCACTTAAGCTGCTCATACCACTGAAAAAGTGAGGGTTGAATTCTGCCTCAACTGATTTTGCAGGTGAAGTAGATACTTCTGTTTATTATACTATTTTATTTATTCTAATAGTTTTATTTTCAGTCTTACTGAATTGCTTAAAATGTTAGTGGGAAATGTTAAAGAAAAATGATGTTGCAGAACTGTGAAAAAAATCTAGTTATGCAGGAAAAATTTAAATGTTTGTGAAGAACTGACTGAACAGGGGCCCCTGTTTTCTTGATATCAGACTCCCAATTTGCTCTCCAAAACCCTGTTAAGCATTTATTATTTAGAATATTTATCTCTTAGAGTAGAATTCTTTCCAGCACAATATTCTGGGATGACTATAGATGTGTCAATGTTGTTGCTGACACTTGCTTACATAGTAGTTAAAAATTCATGGTTTTGAAATGTTTTTTGGATGTCTATTGGATGAAAAAGTTGACCCTTGTGCATTTGTGATTAAGTGCATCTGTTTGGTAGAGTGGGATCTGCAGGGCTGCCCTGCAGCCTCCACAGTCCATCCATCCCAGTGTTCAGTCTTGGGCAATGGAGATGGAGAGGTAAGTTAGGGAGACCACATTGCCTACGGTTCCAGCTGCTTCTTGCAGTCTCTTCACCTCAAATTCCCCCAGAATGAACCGTTGGTGGATTAGAGGTGTTAGAGGATACATCTATGCTTGATCTGTGTGAACCTTTAGAATTCTGTTCTTTGGAACAGAAGGGCTGGTGATTTTCTTTGATTATCAGTGCAGCCCTAGGTAAGCATAATTTTCTTCTTAGGCACATGTTTTAAATCACTGGAGAAATATACTCACAGAAATATTCTGCTTTTTTAGGTATTATTATTATTATTATTCCACTGACCAACCATGCAGTTTGTTACAAATAGCATAAATTAGTAAGGATATGCTATATCCACATTTCCATCTTTGAAAAATCCCTTTTTAAAATACTCAAATTGTCCTTCTCAAAAGCAGATGTGTGTTTTCTCTAAAATAAGTCTGCAGAGATTGTTTTTGCTCACCCAAGTTGCTTTGCAAATAAGTTTGTTTCATCCCTTAATTTTTGCCTTAGTACATGGAAAAAAATATTGTCATTCTGAGGCCTCCAGAGGCTGGGCAGGAGTTTTACCTTTGTGCTTTCCTGACAGACATTAATACTATGAAGATGTTTTTCCTAGGCTGACCACCTTACTTGATCTACAGACAAGCCAGTTGTGTGTTTCTTTTCTGATGTGTCAGATATTCATAATACTCACTTTGGTGGGGGGGAGGGTGGTTTAAGCCTTTTTCAGGCAACAGAATAGAAATAGTGTCTGTGGCAGCAGCTGCTTCATGAACAGTGTCATGTAGAGGCCTACACAATGATAATTTAAAGAAAAAAATGTGGAAATAAGGGATTTTTCTGTGTTACCTCCTTGTTGGGATGCTTTTGTATTTGTTTGTAAAGCAGTTTAATTTTTCTGAATTTAATAATAATAATGCAAGGGTCAGAATAAAGCCCAGCTGTCTTTGGGGTTCTTGTCCAAAATAATCCTTCCTTTCTCATTTCTCAGCAGCTTTTTAGCTAAAATGTTCACCTTACCTTCTAGGTTTTTTTTAGGAAGCTGTGGTTCTCATTTCACCACTCCTTAAGGAGTTGGACTCTGAATTAGATCTCAATGTCTGAGAATTTTGAGATGAAGTGTAACTTGTGCTCCCTGCAGCAGACTTCAATACACTGTAAAATAGCCACAACTGATTTCATCCAGAAATGTGGCTGTTCTGTAGAGCACTTGGGTAGGGATCAAGAATTGTGGGTTCCAGGTTGTACTTGGTCTGATCTCCTGCCTCTTAGAATTAATATCCTGATTATCTGATAAGCAAGAGTCATCTTTAATATGGAATCATTGTAATGCAGAGAAGGCATGATATTTGAGTTCTTGATATGTGAATTTTTCTCATGGGCTATGTGGAAGCTGCAGGATGGTCTAATGAGTTACCAAATCCATGGGTATATTTTCCATTTTTCAGTGCATGAAAGTTTTCAATCTAGCAAAATGTTTCCATTTATAAAAATAAGCGGTTGTCACTTCTGTAATTGCAGTTAAGCAGTAGTTAATGCTTGCTTTGTTCAACACTTGTGGCTTAACTGCAGTTCATGTTGATGAAACTGTTTGCATGTTGCTTTTTTCTTCCTTAGTCTATAATGGAGGACTTGGAATTGTTCATTTGTAAAAGGTCAGTACGTTTATTGATAAAGGTGGTAACTATCTTTTCAGCACAGAAGAAAATAATGGGGTCCTCCCTTGTGTGCATTTGAGTGAATATTTTAAATATTCTTAATTTTTACTAAGTTAATGTTCTCTGTAGGATTTTATATTTTTATACCAAAAACTACTAGCTGCAAGCTTAATTGAAGCATCCTAAGTTCAATGATAACAAAATAGGGTAAAATACAATGTATATAATAGCTTATCTTCTGTTTATAGATTATTTAAAGAGCAGCCCTGAAGTTGCCACTCAGTTTCTGAGTGGCAGCTGTGAATTTGGTGACTGTCTTGTCCATTTCTGAAAACTGTAAGCATCAGCAATTGTTGGCACACTGATGAAAATGGTACTGCCTGGTTTGTTTGTTTTCGTTTTTAGACATTATCCCCATCTCTGCTATGCTGAAAGCTGTTCTAAATGAAAACTTCAGTTTCTCTCAAATTTGCATCTTGCTTCAAAAGCGACTTTTTCTTTTCACTCACTGGTATTTCCTGCTGCCTCTTTTCCATAGTGTTTCATGTTTAACATTCAGTCATGAGTACAGAACATAGGTGAACATGTTACAAAGGGTGATTTGAGTAACCGCTGCTTAAGATTATAAAATCTGCATGAATGATCACTACAACCACACCCATAAATGAAAAACCAAATAGAAGTAAAATGGGCATCTCACAAGGATAGAGTGAATGTTGGAGAGACCTTTTCATTGAAAGGTATGTCAGCTTGGTTATGATTGGCTCTAATTAGCACACTATTCAGCTGGAAAAAATCTTTTACCTTGAAGTTCAGTGCCGCTCAAAGATGTGAGATGTCTTCCTACCTTTGAAAACATCAAAGACATTGTTTTCAATCTAGCATTTACAACTGAAAATTGAGTGATTCGTGTAGGAAATGTGCAGATGTATCAACAGGCATAAAAAATACTGATCTCTGGCTGAAAGGCTTCGTTCAGTGCTCAAACCAGATTTCATTGTCTGTAATTAAAAATATATCTACGTAGATCAACACAAAATACCAGTGATATTTTCAGCAATATGTAAGTAAAATGACGGACTTAAATAAATGTGATGAGAAAAATGTGATCAGATTTAACTTGAGGATTTCTTAGTTACCGATTCAGCCATGTGATGGTCCTGATACCTTTCAATTTCACTTTGGAAAACCAGATTGTGGAAGGTTAGTTGTGGTCACACGCAAGTTATATAAGTGCATTAATTTTCTTTATCCTGTTACATGTTTTCATAAAATATTTTCATCTATTTGAAGGATCTAATTGATGTATCTGTGCAGCACAACTACATGAAATTGTGAAATATGCATGGCAGTGCCAGTTTCTTTCTTCACATTGTTATGGGCAAAATGTAGTTGAACATGTTATTGAAACTATGCGTCATCATTTTTATCATCAACAGTCATTTTCAATTGCTTCTAATATTTTTCTGAGTTGCATGATAAAACTTTTCAAAAGCGTGTCTTGTTAAATGAGATGGACAATGCTACGGACAAAACAGCTAAATTTAAAATAAATCATAAAATCATTCTAGTACCATGTTCTTGTTAAAACACATTCAAAAGCATGATGGTAGTTTAATGTGCTAAATGTAGTGATTTTGTCCTAATATGAGAAAACTCACTACAAATGGGCTTTTATAGGTAGGTAATTTTCATGGATTGACAGCACAGTAAGGATGCAGGTCATGCTTCCAGCAGAAGATAGGTGCAGAAGCTCGTCCTTTCTTTATTCTGCAGCACTGCCTTAGGGAAAAGTTCAGTGGGTGAGGAGTCAGCCAATGCACCCTTGTAGTTATAGTTCCAGATTTTTCTTTACAAAACAGCAAACAGTTGCAGTCTTCTGCCTTGTATATCTGATGCTCATTTTACTAAAAGTGCAGAGTAAAAACTGATGGAACTATTTAAACAAGGAGCAAGAGTAATTTGAGAGGAAGATAGCAGCTGAGAATAACTGAGTTTTGTTGTATTAATGGCTTGAAAAAAGATATTCTCTCACTTCTTTATGTTACCTGCAACTTCCTATTTTCTTTTCTTTATGTTTTATAGCATACTTGGATCTGGGACCAGCCAAGTTATATCCAGTGTTTTAGGAATATAGGAGTAAAGCAAAATCTGAGATAAAATAGAAGAAATCACATTGTGTAGTGCAGAGTTAGGAAGGTTGCTAGTGGCTGCCTAATGTTGGGCTCACTCAAGGCTGCATCTATTTGTGCAACCTTCTTTCATCTATTCCCTCTGTTACAAACTGAATTAGCACAGAAGAACAAGGAAAACTAAGTCTTTGTGAATAAAATGGATCAAACCCAGAAAGGTTTGAAATAAACCCCAAAGCTTGATTAAAACCAAACAAGGTTAGATGTTGATGCCAGAACACTTGATATATTTTACTTAATAGTAAAAGAGGCAAAGAGAAAACAGTACAGAAGAAAGAAAATAATAGAAAAAGAAAATACTAGAAAGAGGAAAAGAAAAAGAGGTGTGCCAGGGATGGGGGGGACAGGGAGAGAGTAACAGGGGTGAGGTAGAAAATGTATCAGCCTTCTGAAGGTCGCAGTGACATCTTGTGGCTCCTCTCTGTCTGGTCTTCTTGGTGGTGAGGGTCCCCTGCCACCCACCTCCACCACAAAGTATAGAATCCAACGGATTAAAAAACGTTTGTAATACTGAGGTGGGAACACCCATGTGCCTCCCCTGGAGAGACAGGTTTGACATTGTCCCTTGCAACTCTGTGGATCTGTTGCATCGTGTTGCAGTGCTCTGGTGCAGGGTCTGGGGACCCCTGTGTGGGGTCTTTGGTGGGCCATGACACCCCTTTCACCTTTCCTGGGGTGAAGGGATCCCACAGCTGAGCTCTTCTGCACATCTGAGGATGGGCATTCACTGCCTCTCACCAGAGGTTTTTTCACCACACGCATAAAACTTCTCTCCCCCACCTTTGGTGTGAGGGTCTGTGCAAGCCTGGCAGCTGATAGCCCTGGGGCTGTGGTGTCCACCCCAAAGGTGCTAAGCTTGATCCATCCCTCTGTGAATGTGTTCTTCTCCAACCCAGACCTGAGTCACTTTATCTTNTGGGGTCTTTGGTGGGCCATGACACCCCTTTCACCTTTCCTGGGGTGAAGGGATCCCACAGCTGAGCTCTTCTGCACATCTGAGGATGGGCATTCACTGCCTCTCACCAGAGGTTTTTTCACCACACGCATAAAACTTCTCTCCCCCACCTTTGGTGTGAGGGTCTGTGCAAGCCTGGCAGCTGATAGCCCTGGGGCTGTGGTGTCCACCCCAAAGGTGCTAAGCTTGATCCATCCCTCTGTGAATGTGTTCTTCTCCAACCCAGACCTGAGTCACTTTATCTTATCTCCATCAGCGTGCAGTCCAAGGCCCCATTCAGGGTTTGGGTGGTTTTCTCTGCAGCTTTTACACAGTTTTGCTGTAATAGGCAAAAGTCTTTCATGAAGATGTTTAAGCCATAAATTATAACATTTCAGTCTCCAACCATCCAATTATTGAATTGGTTCACTAAAAAAGCAAAACAAACTAGAAAACTTGTGTCTAATCATGGACTTCTGATCAACTTCAAGCAGTGGGACTTCTAACGGGCGCTGAAGATGAAAACACTATATCAAATGCTTTTAGATAGCTGAAGTTTCATTCTTAAAATTACAAGAAGTTTCTCCATTAACCTATTGATACTGAAGTTGTGATCTCTACCTTCAGGTATATTGTTGCTCTAAGATTATGGAGAGGTTACAAAAGTGTTACAAAATTACAAAAATAGAAGCCTTCTCATAAAATGACCAGTATTCTTTCAATCTTACTATTAACTCCTCTTACTGCTACCCGGTTTATTGGGGGTGGAGTGGATGTACTTAGCTGAGCTGCCCATGCTGACTGGCTTAAATATGCTGCTTTTCATTGACAGAATAAGAGATTTCTTGCATTCCTTCCTGTATAGCATGAAGTGAATTACAAATTAAAAGTATATGCTGATTAAATCATGATGACAGCTGCAGAGTTGGAAGAAGTTTCCATCATAAAAAAGGCTTATGTTTTTTAGTGCACCTTCAAAAAGGATGCATAAGAGTCCATATGAGCGACTCTGAGGTTTCAAACTAAAGCCTTCTAAAATTAGTGTGCATTGGAGTCTCTGATTGTATTTCTGTGTGTGTATACAGAATGACTGCATTTGCTATTTAATGGCAGATTTTGGACTTAAAACAAAATGGATTTCATCTAAAGGAAACCAGAAGGAATATGGTTTAACATATTTTGGTATGGATTAGATCCACAGAATTAAAATGGCTTTCTAGTTCAAATTCTGATGGATTTTAATGTTGGGTTGTTTATTTTGTTTTTCTGTTTCTGTTTTACAGTGTTATGTGGGAACCTATGGGAGATGGTAAAAAGATTATTTCACTGGCTGATAACAACATCTTGTTGTGGGATTTGCAGGAAAGTTCAGCCAAAGCTGTGGTAAGAAATTTTCTTCTAACAAAACATTCTAATACTTGAATATAGTGCAAACAACAACATTCTCTAGCCTAGAATTTGCTAATCTTTTAACTATTCCTTCAGAAGTATCTTGTTTCCTATAATATGGGTGGAGGAAATTAATATTCTACCATTGTCTTATATAAAAATGTTTAAGAGCAGTATTTTAGTATCTGTTGCTAGTGGGTAAATGTTTTCTTTGTTCTAGAGTTCCCCTTACTGTCCTACTGCTTTTATAGTGAGTAATCTAGAATAAAGCAGTGCTCATTTGGTGAATGTCTACAAGTGGAAAAATTGATGATCAGTAAAGCCAAAGGTTACTGAATTCAGCTAATGGTATAGTAACTCATGTTGGTTAATACTGTGCTGCCCTTTATTTAATTTACAACTCTTGATTGTATAAACATGATATAAGTTTCTCTATTTGCTGTGTACTGCTTTGAATTCTGAATATTAGTTTAATTTAGTAATATACACTTTATTCAAATTATTTCACTTATTGTTAGAAACAATGTCTTATTCAGGATCATATATAAAAAAGTGTCATTGGCATAGATTTTTGTCTGATTATGCCATATCATAGAATGCATATAGAAAACTGAATGATTCTGTATAGTCCTTTAGATCTATGTCTGTGCTTATAAATGGAAACTTGTTATGTCAAGGACATTACTATTCAATTGATCTGTTGTCACTTTTAACTCCTCTGGTCAGGGTTAATTTTTTTTTTTCCTGGAAGCTGCAGGATCAGTTTTTTCAACTTAGTCAAGACACTGTGTCCATAAACTCTTTCCTTTTGGTACCATCTCACTGCATGCAATAGATGTCTTGAATTATTGGTATTTTGTTAGATTTCACCCAGTAACAATGTAGTAGAATATAGTTTAATAATTTGTTTATAATTAAGCCCTTTGGGTTCCTTCTCTAGATGAGAAACTTTAGGGTTTTTTTTTCATCTGCAACTTCAATTGTTATGTTGCCTTCCAAAGCTTCAAATTAGTGTTTGTTTTTATCAAATTGACGTTGAGAGCTTCTGACAGCTTGCCTCCAGGAGCTTGTCTGTGGCATTGTATCCCCTGGATTTGCATTACACCTGCACTAGTCAGTATTTCTTTCCTAATGTCTGCATAACACACAAACCTTTCTGCAGTATTGAAAAACTACTTTGAGCACTGCTTCCATGCTATAGGTCCTCTCTTTGAACTACTGAGACTGCTGGGCAATTCAGCATTTTTCATTTCTCCTACTTGGATTCCTTGTGCAGTTCTGTCTTCACTTGCTGAAATTCTTTTGAATGTTAATTAGTCCTGTTCAACTTTCTCATAACTCTCTTAGATTTTTTCTTAATCCTAGCCTCTCTGAAATGTCCCTGCCCATTGCAGAGGATTGGCATTAAAAGATCTTTAAGGCCTCTTCACACCCAAACCATTCCATGATGCAATGATTTCCTTTGGGATGCTCTCTGGTGTACTATCAGTTTCTCTGTGTGAAAATCTTTTAATGAATGCCAAATTTTATGTGTATTTTACTCCTCATTTTATATTGTTTTGGAATTATTTACTAGAACTTTTTATGTTGTGTTTTTCTTATACTATTCCTTTTCTCAAAACTAAACCCCCATTCTGTTACACAAGTATTTATGCAGATAACTATGATTTCCATTTTCTTTTCCTTCCATTGCTAGAATTATGATCTAATTTTGTAGAGGAATAGACTCTACCAAATGCTGTCATTTCAGCATGATTTGGGGAATCAGTATTTTTGTCCTCAAAGCAGCATTCAGCTTGCAGATCCTTTCAGTATTTCAAGTAGCATTCCTTATGCAGAATATTTTTTTTATTGTTACTTCTAAAGTATGCTTGTATTGCATCAAATGTTGATGGCACCAAAGGACTCTAGAAGGCAAAGCAAATGATAAAGGAATTAAGGGGATTTAAACTGTGACATTTGTTATATGCTTATACTTTGTATAAAAGGAAATTTATAAAACAAAATGTGAAATTCTGTAGCAAAGAAACTGCTTCACCTAATGAAGTAGATATATCAACCCTTGACTAACATCTTCAGATAGGAGCATTTAAAAATGTTTGTTCAAAACCTTTGCGGAAGTTAAGAATGTTCTTCGGATTTTACAATCAGGCTCTCAGGAGGCTGGATATCGAATTTGACTCATCCTCTGTATTTTCATCTAAAATAATCTAGTACCTCATGTGATTGCACTGTAAACAAGAATTATTTGTGATTAAAATTTTACCTGAGAATAACTGTTTAGCATAATCAGTCTTCTGCTCCAGCAATTTTGAGTTGATCTTAGATGATGCTTACTTCAATACGAAGTCACACATTGCTTTTAAAGTGAAGTTTGATAAAAAACGTTCACTGAAATTTGACTCTCAGAAAACATATTTCCGTGCATCAAAATCTTGAACCCAGTGATTCAGTTCTGAGATGATTGGAATTCCGGCAATTTTTGAATGTTGAATTTTTGTCTGCAATAAATGTGTCTCAAACATGTCTGGGGATTCCTGAGTTAACTGGAGTCCAGCTGAAAAAGCATAAGCATCTCTTTAAGAGGCCTGGTATAGACTTTCTAGTAATGAAAATTATAACAAGTTGAAGTCCAGTGTCATAGGCTTTTTCAGGACTAGAAGTAACTGTGGTGCATGTCTGAAATCTTTGAAGATTACCTCCTTACTAAAAGATTAACTCTCTGTTAAACTCTAAATATGGCTGAAAAATAATAACTTTTCTTCTGTAGCAATTTTTTATTTGCAAAAAATTTGTAGGACTGACAGATACAAAGAGCAATAAAGAAGAAGAAGCAATGTTTTGTTATATAGTTGGATTTCTCTTGAAAAAAAACAACCAAACTAGTAAAACTCAGCTCCATAAATCAACACTCTACCCCAACTTTTGCTGCTGCACTATTTAGAGTGTGAGAGAAATCTGTGAGAACAGGTTGGCTATAAAACAGATAGCATTAGTAGTAAGCAGTAAATATATTTTCCATTTGGTTATCACCATGTACAGGAGTGTTTGTAGGCTAATGAGCTGTTGGTGAAACAGTGATTTCTTTCTGTGAATATCCTGTTTATAGGGGATTGTTGCATGCATAATATATCATAATTCTAAAAAGCACATGATTTGTATTTTAATGTTTTTTGATCAGAATGTAAAGAGAGACTTTCCTGGGATATTAATAAAATGAGGGGCTTTTTTGCCTAGAAAACAGATATAGAACAGCCTAATGCAAAGAAATCAGGTCTAGCCACATTAAGAAAGGGGCATATTAAGCCAAATAAAAAAAACAAAAAAGCACAATATTTCCTTTATGTGCAGATACACAGAGGTTATGTAAATGACAAGAAAAGTTGTCTTTATTGTTCATTAAGATGAAAGGTTGTCCATTTTTGGCATCTTATAGCCACCTGATGTCTTACTGCCTAACGTGCTGTTTGGTTCAAGCAGGCAGTGACCAGCAGGACGTAGCTGGTGTTGAGGAAACGTCCCTGTCTCTGACCATCCAGGAGTCACTCTGGCAGTCACACTCCCATGGTCAGAGACTCTGGGCAGCTCTAGTGGGCTGACAGGTCCCAACTTGACTCCCTTGCCCCACTCTCACACAGGTTTCCCATAGCAGTCCTCTCAATCCTTGAAGTCATTTAATCATGGTGCAACAGCAAAACAGCAGCCTAGGCTGATGCCTTCCTGAATTTAGAAAACCCTGGTGTTTTATACCTTCCTAGTCTATGCAGCAAGAGTCTGGGGTCTTCCTTCTCAGTCCTCTGCTCTTGTGTCTCTGAGTGTCCAGTCACCTGCCTGGTGTCACAGATCCTTCTGCCTTTTGTTGAGCAAATGTCAACCCTTCTTTCTGACCTCTTCCCTCATTTCTCTCCACCATCAAGAGCTCAGTCTGAAGCTGGAACTGCTGCTGCACCCCAAGCTACCTCCATTGTTTTTCTCAACACTAGTAAACTTATATATTCTGTGGAGATTGCTAAGGGGAGAATATCATTACAAAATATACATGTTGCTATAGATTTATAAATAAAATAATAGTGTACTTCTGTGTGTGTATATATGTTGTTATAACTGATTAAATCAAGAGTCTAGGATTAAAAGAATATAAATGTCAGTGTGTTTAAATTGTTTTCTCTTTTTGTGAAAAACTCATGATGATGTTCAAGTTGAATAATATAGTCATCTTTAACTAAAAGAAAGTTTAGGTCCACTGTATCTGTATCAGGTAACAGAGGTAAGGAGATAAGGAGACACTCATTACAATGGTGCATCACTGATCTTCCTGTTTTTAGAACACCTTTCAATTGCTTCCTTTTTTTTGCATAGGTACGTATTATGAGCTATTTTAATGGCAAGAGGTAAACCAAATGCTACTCTTTATGGACCTGTCATGTTTATGAAAGTTTGTCTAAAATGCAGGTATAATACAGATGAGAAGCTGAAAGTAAGTTTGTCTTTAAAATTTTGTATTGGCCACAATTTTTCCTTCTCTACAGTGATCAAAACTTCAGAGTCTTATTTGGTTCCTTTTCTGTATCTCCCTGTGATTTACAAGTCACATTGTTTCATCAAAATTAGCCTGAAGAATTTTAGACTTCCCAATACATTCAGAGCTTCTTGGTAATAAAATTATTGGTGTGCTCATTCTCTGAATTATCTAGTCAGCTTGGGATAAGAAACATTTCCTAACTGTAATTTGCTGTACAGTTCAGTGGGTTTGTTTGGGTTCATTTTTGTTTTGTTTTGGGCTTGTTTTTTTTTTATTTTCTCAGTGGGTTTTTTGCCAATTTCTTTCATCCTTACAGTGCTCAATTTGCCTGTATTAACATTAAGACAAGCTTCTCCTGTCCCTTTGATCACTCCCTTTATTATTGTTTTGAGGACATTACCTTCTGGGGTGAAACTAATCTTATGCTCACTGCATCATTACCTTTTGCAATTAAATTAGCTATTCTTTGCCATTTATAATCAT
This sequence comes from Thryothorus ludovicianus, assembly GCA_013397245.1. Classification (NCBI taxonomy): domain Eukaryota; kingdom Metazoa; phylum Chordata; class Aves; order Passeriformes; family Certhiidae; genus Thryothorus; species Thryothorus ludovicianus. Next base: position 34,984 of record VZTB01001268.1, read on the forward strand.
TAGCTGGACCCAAGAGAAGCCCAGACAATCCACAAGGTGTGGATAGAGTCTGCTGAGAAGACGACAGTTAATATTTTTGTGTACAGGTTTGAGGTCAGATGTCAACAAATTGCTAGAGCTCTTCCTTGGGTAAATGCAGTATGTTTGGCATGGCAGATGAGTGCAACAGAATGAAATAGAGGTATTAAAATCTAGATATTTTTCTTGTTTTCATATATTTTCACAAAGGTTTTGATAATTTTAATCTAAATTATTATAATTATATTCCTTTTAGATTTCGTGACCTGTCTGGATTATTTGGCAGTATTCATGTGGTCTTGGTTCAGAACTATAGATAATAAAAGGCAGTGGAATTCCAGCCTAGGTGGAATATATTTTGGGGAAGGTTTAACTGGCTATCTGGATGTATCCAAATACAGAGGATGTTAGGAATAAGCATGAGATGCTTTCTTGGCAAGATAGCTGCTGTTTCTCAAAGCAGGAAATAGCTTGTGGAATTTAGTGGGGAATTTTTTAGTGCCCCATTATTACTGCAACTAGAATGAACATAGATTAACTAAAGGAGGGCAGAAAACTGTCTGAAGAAAAGTAAAAGGGAAATTACTGGATCAGAATGAGAATAGAAACCAGCTCATAGAGTTGGAATCAATTTTTTTAATGGTCTCCTTAATGATAGAACAGAAGTAGGAGTGAAATAATGAAAATTATTACTGGCAGAACTTGGAATGCATCATCAGCATATACGAATAAAAATATATTTCAGAGGATAAACTTGATGATTAGTTTAATTTTTGTAGTATAAAGCAGAAAACTTGTGTTCAAGGAATAAAAATATTTTCTTACTGTAATGTAGAAACTCAGCACTTAAAAACATACGAGTTTTGTAACTTAGGTGTTCTGAGAATAGCTCTGGGCTGCCAATATGATGAGGCTGTTTGAAAAGGCAAATAGTTTTAAGATGGTTTGGGTGTCAGGAACAGTTATGAAAGGACCATGTGGCATAGTTTCCTGCAGTTGGAGGAATTGAACTTGATTTACAATCCTCATCAACCTTTCTGTTTCTGTCAATAACAAGTCAGAAAAACACTCATGCCTCTTAATGTCAATCTCAAAATAGTCTGCTTGGGGTTGTCTACTTAATGTAACCCTTAATATATCTTCCAAGTTCTTTCCTGTTCTGTTCTTGGTCACATAGCTCTTCTCTTGGAAGAGTGCATGAACAGTTGGTTCATTGTCTGCTTGTGTTTTTCTTAGATAATTCCTGTACCTTTTAGCATTTAATATATATTGGGTTTTGGGTTTTTTTGAAGGATACTGCTTGTCCTTTCCTCTTTCCAAGTCAGCCCTTACGTAATCAAATTTTGAAGTGGGAAAATCAAACTCAGTTCTTGACATTTTGATAAAAATAAGTTGGAGTAATTGATACTTTCATTTGATTACAGAAATCAGTCCTAGATCTGGGATATCCTAGGACAGATTTTTTCATATTTTGATACTTTGTTTTTGGAAAACCCCTTCCTTCATTGAGGATGACATAAGCAGATCTATTCTGATCATGTTATATTGTTTAATTTTTTAAGAAATATATTTTTTCCTTACTTCAAAGTGTTGCTTTTGTGCAACTGTAGTATAATATCCTGCTGCCCTTCTATTTTTGTTCTTGTGTCACCAGATTTAGGCATTGTTGCAGCTAAGCATTTAGGAGTAGTGTAAAATCCATCCATACTCTGGTAACTATTGTACACTGTTTAAGCTTTCATTTTCTCCAGACTTCTTTTCTGAAATCATTGTGATCCTTGTGCATTGCAAGAGTAATTCCTAATTTTGTTGTCTAAAAGTAGACATTCAGTCTTAGTCTATTCCGTTTCTTTTTGCTTTATGTAAGTCCCATTTTGTGTTTATAAAATTATACTGTGAATTGTTTACCTTCAGTATCCAGAGAGGCCCTCAGACCTGTATGTCTTCATCTTCTGGGCAGCACAGATCCTGATCTTCATGCAAGAATAATGTTTAAAATACACCTATGTCATGTTTTCCTCTCCTTTTGTAGTTAGCCTTTCTGCATTTAAAGAAGTGGAGAAAAGAGTTCAAGATAAAAAGAGTGCTTACTTATCTGTCTGTTTATTCAAATATGAAGTAAAACTACAGCTAAGGTATTTTTGAATCTGCATTTGTGATTCTGAACTACCAACTTTGTTTCCTTTATTTCTTGGATTTCTGGGAGGGAAACTTGTAGACTTCCTTCTGTTACATAAGGATTCCTTTTTACATATGAAAATTTCTCTTCTTTATCTCCAAATTGTCCTTTAAATCCTTGCAGTTGCTTTCAGGTTCGTAGATGACATGGAAAGGAAGAATGAACTGATTGAGAACTTGGCTGTATATATAACTGGACATCTGTATAAGGAAAGATGTAATTTAATTTACTTATTAATTGCTTGTGAAGGCAAAGATGAATTGGCCCATCTAGCATATAGGTGATTTTTTTCATGCTGTTAAGAAATATCACAGCATATGTGTGCTGACCTCAACCCTAAACTTTTGACTGCAAAGAAGAAAAATTTGATCTTTTTATAGTAGCTTACATTATAAAAGCTAAAATGAGAAGGCTTTAAATATATATATATATATATATATGTATATATAGATAGATATAGATATGTCTGGAATGCTGGGGAAAGTATTGTATGCTGCTTACAAAGACCTGAATCATATTTTGACTATGTAATACTTTCCACCTCAGGAGCAGATTTTTTTAAACACCTGAGTAAATATACTCCTTTTGTTGATTCTATCTTACTGTCAGTGTTAACATTTGCTTCCCTCCCTGCAATCTAAGCTTTGAATGGCCAAGTCTGCTTCCTAAAGAAACTTACTTTAATTTTTGAAATGACGTACACAAGCTATTCTGTTGTGCCTGGAATCTAGTATGTGTCAAAAAATAAAAAATTAATTTTATTGTCCAGTGTCCTATGCAGTTGATTTTTTTTTGTTTCTATTAATAACCTGTGAGTTGTAGAAAGACTTTCAGACAGTATTTGTTCTAGAGGAAGGAATGGTGTTAAGAGTAGGAGATTTGACCACAGGGTTACACTGTTCATAAACCCATGAGCAATATATGATCTTGCATGCTAGGAATTCCATGTTCTTTAAAAAAAAAAATCCATTTGTAATTTCTAGATTAATCGCAGTGCTAACAAAATATGATATTCTTGGTAGAGTTGTAGTAATAAAAATTTAGCAAAATATATACATGAACATTTATACAATATACAAATAGATTTAGGCAGTTTAGTTTTGAAAGCATATTTTTCTCTTGATGTCAGTTAAAGTTTATGTAAACAGTTGGTATGTTCAAGTCTTTTTCAACCATATTTGTGCTGAGAAATCTACTATTAAATAGAATCTTAATGTTGCAATCGGATCCAACAGGATCCAGTGCAGCAATCTGCTTTTGTGAAATACTGCATAATGACACATTCTGAAAGATGAAAGTTGTGTGAAAGATGACCAAATAAGTCTGCTGTTTGTGTAGCTGCTTGAAATTTTTGTAAATTTTATATTTGATTAAATGCAAATATTTTGGTTTTTATCTTCCTCTAGATATTAAAGAGTTTCATTAAATGATTAGAAGTAAAGGTAATTTGCAGTGTAGGCAGCTTTGATTTCCCCCATGTTCACATGGAATTGAGGGATAACATTTTATACAACTTCAAAGAGAAAGTTGATTACTTTGGACCTTCTTTTCATTAACTGTGGAGATGCACGGCCTGCGTGCTCCATGACATGCAAGCCTGTTTTTGGAACTGAAATCTTTATATCTCACAGATTGTAGATTTGTAATCTAAATCTTAGTATCTACTGTTATTCTAACAGGCATGTATGTGATGGCATGGGCACCTGGGCCTTGATTTCTTTATCTTTAAAAACTGCTATACATTTATCAAAAAGAGTCTGTGACACCATAATTCTGTTACTACAGATAAAATTTGGCAGTTTGACATGGAAAAACTCTTTTAAGACTGCTGATGAAACTAAATGCGTGTGTGTGTGTGTGTGTGTGTGTGTGTTTGTGTGTGTGTGTGAGCTACAAATCTGTGCAGTGTGCCCTTATTGGCTGCTGTTTCAACAATGATCTGAAACTGTTTTAGTTTATAGAACAGTACAGTACTTTTAATATTTTGGCATACATTATACTGTATAAGCCTTCTTAAAAATTAGTGATAGAAAATCAGCTTTAGCTTTTATTTGTTGTTTCTTTAATTTTTTTTTTCTTCAATCTTTGGATTTGGTAGTCGGTTACACTTGGAGCAATAAGCTATTGAGCAGCTTTGTCTTCATTGCAACTAATTTCATTGTAGTGTTACATTTAGAAACATTGCCAGCTTTGTTTCATTATTTTAGCTCTCTAGTTCTGCAGCCTTGGAAGGGAAGGGACAATTAAAATTTACTTCGGGAAGATGGAGTCCACACCACAATTGTACCCAGATTGCCACAGCCAACGACACCACTGTCCGAGGGTGGGATACACGGAGCATGAGGTAATGACAGCTTGCAGTCATGTTCTCTACAAAAGACAATCTCCTTTGGAGGCAGATTTTTGCATTGCTCCTAGCATAATTTTTTATTTTAAATGATAAGTGGCTAACCTATAGATTGTAAAAGGAATAGAAAGGCTTGTATAGCTGATATAGTTACAATTCAGCAGAGTTCTCCCTCAGTGTTCTCCCTCAGCTTCAGTTCTAACTTGTATATTGAGTTCTTCTGAACCATATACTAGTCTCACAAGGATTCATGCAATGCATGGGGATTACCTGAATGAAGCTGTTTTGTGATTGAACCTGAAAATGGTTTAACAGTAGTGCTAACTATACTATGAACTATCTTTGTAGCATTTAAAGGTGACTTTAATCTTTGAAGGCAATTCACAAGTTAAGTTCATTCTTCACTTCGGATTTTAACGGAGTGTTCTATACTATATTAATGATTTATAGATTCAGTTATTTCTTATAACTAGTATGCTACAAAATCATAACCAAATAACAGCTTTGAATAGACCTATCTCCCCCCCCTTATTGGTTGTGATTTTGATAAGCAAAGGAGTGATGTTGTGCACATCTGTTGCCATGACTACTAAAGTCTTCAAGCTTTTTTAAAAGTACACTTTATCCCCTTAGCACATAGTAATTTATCACTAAACCAAGAAGACTGATGTCTTGTAATAACTTCTGTTGCTTTAAAGGGCGATGACTTTAAATTTAGTTCAGTGGTTCCTGCCAGCTAGAGTTGTAGCAATAAATCCCTTATTTGCTAGTCTTGTGTGTTTTTGCTAAAAAGATTAATTTAAGGACAGTTAAAAATACAAAAATTAAAAGTCTCTTCCTGTGTGCTTATCATCATGTTTGAAAGTCCTTTTCTTTGCCTTGTAAACTGATATATAAAATCTAATTTTGTGCAATGTGTATGCCTAGATTTATAAAGACACTTTATAAAGACAAGAGTGGAAAGAGAGGACAAAGGAGGAGAAAGGGTTTTAATAATTTTCTTTTTTTTGTAATGTTTTTGTAATCCTATTTCTAATGTATAGCATGCAGATCTTTAACAAAGTCTGCATTTTGAAGAGAAAATATTAAATATTGGAAAGCCTGCTTCATGTTCTGTCGCGTTAGAAGCATCATCTCTATCTTGCGTTAAAGGAATTCTCTGAGTAGCTTCTATGAAAGCTAGATAATCTGATATTATAGTCTGGATCCTCAGTGAAAGGGGTAGCTTGGTTAACAGAAACAAACCCCACTATTCTATTTACTTTAAGTAAAGCTCAGAGTAGACAATTCTTAAACCAGTTTGATAACTAGGCTATGCCAAAGAGCTGTTTGTAATATACTCAAAAAGCATGTGTAATAGTAAGTCTCATTTTCAATTATGCTGTAATATGTCTATTATGTGAATATTTCAAAGTAATTAGTTAGACTAGAAGTAGGAGTTTTAAGTCAGTGCAATAAAAACTGTGGTAGTATAAGCATAAAATGAGGGGAAAGGGTGGAGTCAAGGGCAGAGAACTGTTCTACCAGCAAAGTGAAGAGAAATACTAGAAGTAGCTAGAATAGCTGCTCCTGCAGAGTGTGGTTATGATAGCTCCAAGATAGAGGGAGTATGTTATTTTGGACATAGCAAATAAAGAAGGGGAGAAGAAAAAAAAGATTGGCAGAAAGAGTCCTAGTTTGGCAGAAAGAGACTAGACTAAGAAACAGTCGTTATTAGAGAAGAGCTTGTGAAGCACAGAAGATAGACACTAGGCTGATTGGATTTAGAGAGAGAATTTTATCAGGAAAATTCAGACTCCAAGGCTAAATTCTAAATGATATGTAATAAGAATAATATGCGAAAATGGAGCCAGTGTCTGGAGAAAATGTTCATGTGGTCTGGCATTAATCTTGTGATGTGAGAAATTTAGTGTATGTCTTATTGCTGTAGGTAGGGTGAAAAGTGTTGAAAAGAATATTCACATTTGGGGAGGAAAGGGTTCAAATAGTCAGAATAATAGATAAGTTGGGTTTAAATCTTTCATGGTGAGTAGTCCTGAATATACAATGGACAGTAGTATTTTTAAGCCCTTACACACATCTTTAAGCAATGCAAGAAAAAATTGAGAGGTGCAGTGAAGGAGGAAAGAAGTGTTTTCTTGCAGCAAGCATGCTTGAGGCTTATAATTTTTGCTATATACGTATTCTAAGAAAATAAGTGGAAGCTTGAATTCCACTTCTAGAATACTTGGTAGGAAAGCATACCTGAATGATATCCTTAACCTCTTAAACTCAGAGAAGAGTGTAGATGCTAGGTATCTTAGTAATTTCACTGATGGCTGCCAGAGCTGTCAGGATAGAGCTTAGTACAGGCCTGATGCACTTTGAATCTCTCCTTCTGGGGCTACTTGGCTTTGTATTTGTAGTTAGGTATTAACAGTAAGAGACTATCTGATCATGACAGAAGACCATAAGAATATGTAGTTTCTACAAGAAGTAGGAAGTTTTGGTCAATATGTTTACTGAAGAGTAAATTTTTCATTTGAAGAAAAACAAAAAGCTCATGAAATGTTGAAAATTTCTAGTGAAGGTTGTAGGAGATGATCAAATCTAAGCACAACTTTGAATGATATTTTGATGGCTTGGAGAAAACTGATATTACAATAGTGGAAACAGAAAAAAACAGGTAACACCCAAGTTTAAGAGGCAGGGTAGGGAAACAAACTGATGGCACATGACGTTCTGAATAGATATGCTCGGTTGTTAGCAGTACTACAGATGTTCTCTAAAGTGGTCCAGATGGATGAGGTTGCATCTGGCTGAGTCATTTAAGGGCTACAGGTAAATTAGTGATAAATGCAAGAACTCATGAAGGTAAATTCAATACAGAGCAGTAATAAAAAGCTGTTGATATCTGTTGCAACCTTTGCATCTCAGCTTTTCCTACAGGGAGAAGATGATTTCATAAATAGGGAATTAGTGTAACTACTTAGGGGTGAAGAAGTTCTTATGTGAAACTGTTGTGGTTTAGTAGCAGACATTTATAACAGTTGTTACAGAGCTGAGCTAGAATCGTCTGGAACTACTGTTTCCTTTTAACTCCAGATGATCCTAATGGAAACAAACATGAATGGAGCAAAACTTCAAAGCAAGCTGAGAAATCTATACAAGTCACTGTTGTTAACAACTGGGAATTCCCTGAACTCTGCACTAGCAGTGGGAACTCTGGGTCTGTGGATGCTAAGGGGATTATGCAAGTTTCCAGGGAAACAGATTTCTGTAGCTAGAGTGCAGTCAGCTTTTTATAGACCATTTAATTTTTTAAAATGTTTTACAGGCAGATATATTGTATAGAAAATGCACATGGACAGCTGGTACGAGACCTGGACTTTAATCCCAATAAACAATACTACCTGGCTAGCTGTGGAGATGACTGCAAGGTGAAATTCTGGGACACAAGAAATGTCACTGAACCAGTGAAGACACTGGAGGAGCATTCCCACTGGTAGAACAAATTATCTGCATGCTGTTTTTTGGAGAGATGGCTTATATAATTTATTCAGCTAATTATTTTATTGTTTAGGAACAACATTAACTAACTATGTTTGTGCTATTGTGCATAATCGGTTCTTTGCACAGAGGAAAAGTTTCAGCATGTCAATGTTCCTTGTGTAATTGTAAATTAAGAGTCTAGATAACATTAGTCTAATTGCCAGGAAACTGTTGTTAACATTGTTGGGAGATGGGGTACACCTTTGAGAAGCACAGCACAGAACTTGGCCCGTGGGGCCCGGCTGGGACACAGGTGTGCCTTCCCAAATGGAGCCTGGTGTGCTGCACCTGATGTGCAGTAATAAAGCAGCTGCCATCCCTCCCTCTGTTGTCAAATGGTGGAAATGTTCAGTAATGCAGCTCCACTTTTTTAATGTTCTTCCCAGTCCTTAAGTCAGAATATGCAAGTGAATAATTTTATTCTCTGAGATAACATTTAGAGCCTGTATCTGCTGCACTGGCCTGTGGCTGGGGCAAGGAGAGAATCTTGCATGATGTCTGCAAATTTCAGTGCTTAGAAAAGATGAATTATTCATGTTCTGTGAAATTTGGATTGGAGTAATTCTTGCAAAATAAATCCAGACCCTAAAGCTACTTTAAGGGAAGTGAAGATGGGAACTAATAGAAACATCATTATACTTTTTTATTCAGAATATTCAAAGAAAAGGAATAAAACAAGAACCATAAGATGTTTAGTATTAACTTCAAATGTAAAATGTAAAAATTGAAGCGAAAACTAGTCCTACATTTGTTTGAGGATCTATTTTAAACTTCACTGTAAGATTGTTGTGAGATTTTTGTTTAAAAGGCTATTTTTAATCCATATTTTGCTTTGGGGAAATTTTTGTATTTAGGATCTAAGTATTTATCTGGTTTACTCAACAATAAATTGGCATTTACCCTGAAGGAATAATACCATTGAATGGTGGGATTTGGGGTTTGTTTGTTTGTTTGAAATTTATTTGTTGAATTTTAAAGATGTCTCATAGAAAACAGATTACATGGAAGCTTAAAAGTCAAATGTAGATGGCAAAAATACAGTCTTTGGGATGAGGCATGTTACTTCTGTGCATATTTAAAACATGGAAAAGATAGATTTTTAGTCCTGCTCTTAAAAAAATTGATTAACAGTGATGTACTACCTACCACAAATTGTCTTCTGTTCTCTCTTCTTTAATTTTTTTAGGGTCTGGAATGTCAGATACAATCATTCTCATGATCAGCTGATCCTTACAGGAAGTAGTGATAGCAGAGTTATCCTGTCTAATATGGTATCAATTTCTTCTGAACCATTTGGCCATATGGTAGACGATGATGAACTCAGTGACCAAGAGGACCAGCATCAAGAAGAGAAGTATGAAGTTTCCTGAGTTTTATGTAGATTCTTATAATTTTTCATTTCATTGTAGTGGTTTACATGTTATTTTTTTCTGACTAGGATTTTTGTATACAGACCTTTCAGGTGAGTAGTTAGAATTCCCGCTTTGGTCTTCTTTATTCAATCTTGGGTGGAATACACTCTTTAAATCTGATTGGCATGGTCACTCCACATTCACTGCTAGGAAAGGAATGGTGATGCTGAGGATCAGTCCTAAAGTCCACTGGGTTGGTGAAAAGATTCGCTTTAAGGGAGCTCTGGTTCAAGCATGTAGAAAAATCTGGGTTAAGTCAGAACTTGAAAATATACTTTTGTATTTTCTGTGTATGGGTTAGTACTCTTAGGAAATGTTACCAGTCTAATGATGACCTTCTGCAAGGGCAGAAGAAAGGAAGTATAAACACATTATTTTCTTAAAAATATTACTCTTCATATCTCTGACTGCTCTGGTACCCAGCAACTCATTAGACCTTGATCAAGCAAGCCAGAAGCTTTCAACACTCTTGATAGAGAATAGTGCATGCTATTGGCAAACGTTTGTAAACCCATCCATTAGGTTTGTGTGGAATCACATATTTTCCTTCTGAATTTTGGAGGAATGGGGTTTTAGTAAAGAATTAATTGAAATGCTGAAATAATTTTTATACTCAGTTTTTGTGTGCTTTCAACTTTTTAATTGTGCAGTATATGATGCTTATTTTCCTTTTTACATGTCTTTACAAGTGTACATATGTGTATGTAGGGAGCTCTGTAGATTGAGTTTGGGCGGAGGCTTTCTAATTTTGTGAATGGCTTTCATGATGGTCTTCAGCAAACTCTTCCTTTACCATGTGAATCACAGAACTACAGAATGAGTTAGATTGGAAAAAACTTCTAAGATCAGAGTCCAACCTGTGACTGAACATTACTGTGTCAACTAGACCCTGGCAGTGACTGCCACCCTCAGTCTTTCCTTGAACCCCCAGGGATGGTGATTCCACCACCTCTCTGGGCAGTCCATTCCAATTTCTAATCACCCTTTCTGTGAAGAAATTTCTCTTCATATCCTGAACCTATCCTGGCGTAGCTTGAGGCTGTGTCACTTGTTGCATGGGAGAAAAGACTGACCCCCAGCTGGCTACAGAATCCTGTTCAGCAGTTGTAGAGAGCAGTAAGATCACCCCTGAGCCTCCCCTTCTCCAGACTGAACAACTCCAGCTCCCTCAGCCCCTTCTCATGTGACTTACACTCTGGACCCTTCACCAGCTCCATTGCCCTTCTCTGGACAGCTCTACAAGGCTGTCTGCAACAACACAGCCAGGTTAACTCCTGAATGATCTTCTAAAATAAAGAATAGATGTGATAAGGAACAAGGAAATTGCAAAAAAGATCCCCACATTGTTCAGTTGTGTTTGCTAGATGTTTCAGCTAAAATTCTAAATAAATTTTAGGTTACTTCTCTAGTTGCATTTTTAAGGTTGCTCTTGAACCTTAATTTTATTAATACCTATATAGTTTTTGTGTTTTGGCTTCATTTAAAGGACCTGAAAACTATTCTTTTTTAATACTAAATAAGAAAGTTATTCCATATATAGAAATGGTTAATTTTAAATGTACAGGATTTTTTTAGAAGATTTTCTCTATGTATTGTAAGTGCCTGAAAAATCAAGGAGTATCAAATTAATATGGGAATGCATTAAAAATAAAACAAGTAAATAGCATTCTGACAGACATTGTGTAGTAGGCTATCTGGAATTCTGAATTTCTGTAGATTGTAGACTGTGTAGGTTGTCTCATTATAACACAAGTCATTGTTCTAGAATAGGAATTTTTGCATCCAAGGTCATCTAATGCAATACAACAAATGTAATGCAGCTTTTCCTATGGCTATGAGATGAATGTAAACCATATAATGAATGACTTGTATAGTAAAGATGTAGAGCCTTTGCCTGCTACAAGAGTATCGAATCTGCATTTGCTTTTTAAATATGTGCTTTTCAGCTGCTCATCTGTTTTCTATAAAACCTGGGAAAGTGCATTAACTTTTGTAACCTTTGCTTGGTACTGTGAAAGTCTTGTCTTAGGTTCTCCCTTCTGCCCCCTTGTTATGAGTTGAGTCAGAAGGATGTTTGCAAGCTGCTGCAGCCTTGAACTGTTGCCAAATGAATGTCTGTTTAGTTCTGAGTGCAGAAATGAAGTAGGGCATAACAGCTGTTGGGAATACTTCTTGTTAGTCAACCAGTAGTGCCAAATATTTTGGCTCTGACACCCTCCTAGAGACCTCTGTGAGGATTCCGTAGGTACTGTCCCTTGTAAAATAGAGGTTTACTCTATGGTTTAGTGGAGGAGGGTTGTGTTTGGAGTTTTTGGGTTTTTTGTTTGGGTTTTTTTTGTTTGTTTTTGCTTGGGTGTGTTCTAGACTTTCAAGAAAGTGTTGTAGCCTCACAAGGTTCATTTATACCGTTTTGGAGGACATCTGATTTGTTATTAAACAGCACACAAGTACTGATAAAGGGAATGTCTTTTTTAGGTGTATCTTGAAATACACCATGAAGAGCATATAATTGTAGAGCTATTGTCTCTAGCCAGTCATCTTCATATTGAGTACTGTATCTCTCTCAGAAGATTAAAAATATCAAGTGGAAAGAAAAGAAAAGGCCATTTCTGCATTTTGTTTGTCCTGAATACAATCACTTTTGTAAAAATCCTCCTTGGATTAAATATAAAAATGATGAGTATGTACCAGTTCTATTTTCAAAGGTTACTTGTTTCTTCTACCTAGTAAAATCCCCATGTTTTGAAAACATTGGCTTGTAATACTGTTTTACACAGTTATAGCTCCTTCCTAAGATTGTTAAGACTTGTTAATTTTTTATATCTTTTAGAGTAAATTTCCTAATTTTTCCTTGTTTCTTGGTTCGAGACAAAAACAAATAGTATCAGTTTAACCCTTCCTTGTTCAACTGTGTAGAGCTATGCATGAGTCTACTCATTCAATTATTCTTGCCAGATTTACTTCAGTAGTTGCCTGGTTTTTAAGGTTCCCAAGTGAAAATATTCATTTGAAGATAATTTTTTTTCAAAAGAAAAGTATTCAAGTTCATTGCATAATGAATAGACAAATTAAAAGTTGTTGTATTCCATTCTTACTAAGAATTTCTTCTTAGTGGTTTCTTCTTTCAGTGTTTGTCTGTATTGACATCCTGGGCCTATCTGCTCCCATCTTAGAGACCAGAAAATGCTTGAATAAGCTATATAGTTAGGACTGTTGCATGAAGATCTGTCTCTTGTTGAAATCAAGTGACTTCTGGTTCCTCTTAACTGCTGGTTGGGTTCTAAGTCAAATCCGTCTTTTCCCTACTTTTTAACTGCTGCTGTTGTTTCTGTCATCAATCAAAAAAAGGAAGAGCAGGCAGCCTCCCTGTATCATGTCAAAGGTCTTTCCTAGCCTGTATTAAGTGTCTCATAGTAGTCAGGAGGAAAAACAATAGAAATAGGAAAAGGAGTTGGTCTTCCCCTGGATATGCTCCTAGGCCCTGAGTGTTTGCAGTTCAGGGACATTTACTGCCTTCTGAATAATCTTTGGAGACTTCTGACTCTTCCATGTATGGTTGTCCTTTGCCATCAGCCATATTCTTGAGTTTATCTGCTCTCACTAACTGTGTTTATGTTTGTTCTGAAACATGCCAGCTGTGCATGCATGGTTTTTGTGAAATGTGTCTAGGAGAAACATGCCCAACTGTGTTTGTTTTCTTGCACTGAATTAAGGAAGGCTTCAGTGCTTTCTGCATGGGAAGTACAAAGCCACTGTTGAAAATGGGTAGTCTAAGAAGAGGCTGGAGTTGCCCACAAAGAGTTATAGGTATGTGGCCAAAGACCAGCTATGCTATATTTTGGTCAAGTTCCTAGTCTGGATTATTTAATACACAGTTCAAATATGGAAAAAAAAAAATAAGTCAGCTGAGAATGAAGTGCTGTACTAGTTCAGTTTCTAGCACCTTGATCCAGAGGTAGAAAAAGTGTACCAAATAAATGAAAATAGAAGAGATGAGGGTAAGTACTTGTATTCATTTAGGTTTGATCCCCAAAACAAAGCTAATGTGCTTGGATAAGAATATGAGGAGTGAGTTTTGATGCCTGAGTTTGAACAAAACTTTGAAAGCCTGGGATCATTCCACATCTGTGGATGCAATTTCTTATCAGACTTCTCCTTGACCTCTTTCTTTAATGCCTTTGCACTCTGTTGTTGCAAGAACTTTGTCCCTGCAACACTGAATTTGCTGAGTTCTAAATCTCCTGAAGGTGACTGTCAGCTCCCTCTAAGATACTAGGAGAGCTTTGGAACTGTCTTCTTCCTAAGGGAGGTAGTGACTGTCTTATATCCTTCCTTTAGTCTTTGGTCATCTAAAATCCTGATGTTAGTGAGTGAGTCTATATTTTACTGTATTAAATTATTCTGATAGTCATTTTAATTCTGCATTGCTCTGTCTAGCAATAAAAGAAAGCTACTAGGTTCTTGCAGTTTAGTGTGGCCATCTTTACTTGCCAATCAGGATTCCTTTTCTTCAGTTACTCCAATATGTTTGTTTGCCTCTGTTATGCTGGTGATACACAGCATGAGAAGAATATTTGGTATCATAAGAGCACCAACAGCAATGTACATGCTGGATCTACAGCAATGTTTTTATTCTTCATGACTTCTGTGGCCAGAACTTTGTGGTAAGGCTCAACTGGTAATAGAGGACTTGGTCTTTAAGAGAAAAAGCTTATTCTGTATCCCTAACAATGAAAAGATTTACATGGTCAATAACATTTTGAGATTATGCATCAGTTCTGGAAAGGAAGCCATCCTAAAATTTTAATTTTGCAGTATAAGCTACCAGCTCCCTTAGTTTTCTTTTGAGTTTACAGATTTAAGATGTTTGCTGTTTTCATTGGCAGTACTGGTTACTAAGGTTAGTATGCTGCCTTCTCCCTTATGTTACACTTTTTGATGATATGTTCTAAAATAATGATAATCTTTGTTATCCTTTGAAGATTGTATTAGAAATTTCTATCAGAACATACAGTTTTAGTGTTTTTCCTGAAGTCTTATATTTCCATTTTTTTGTCATAATGTCCTTTGATAAAAACAGAAGATGTAACACAAGCGCCTCTCAACATTTTATAAAGTTGAGAGGTGTAAAGAATTGGTTCTCCCAGTACACAGTATCTCACTTGAGATAGTGAAGTTTTTAATGAGTTGTTATGTTTAGAAACATCTTCAGCTATCAGAATGGACCAGAGAGAAAATGGTGGCTACTTTCCCTGTAGAAAGAGACTTTCTTCAAAAATCTATCTAAAGAAGTTTGTGGTATCTACTTTTAGTGATAGAAATGTGGTTTAGATTTTTTTGAATAATAAATCATGTGGTTTCACAATATTACATATGAACTGTGCAATCTAACATAACACTTTTGTATATGCATCTGTGACTTCAGGAGAGAGATTTGTCAGCGTTGATATTTTGAAAAGTATTTGCCAAACATGCTGAGGCAGGCTTTCAGGATATTTTCACACAGATGTCAGCAGTGTTAAATTTGATGCTATTTTGCTTTTGATGTTAATGTCTTGGAAAAACCTAGAAGTCATGGGATTATGCTATGGAATCAACCAAGAGACCTAACCAATTAAAACAGGTTAAATAGTTTCTGGTTTTGGGAATGCCAGGATTCAGGACTACTTTGTTGGATGTGTAAGGAGCTGTGCAAAATGTAGTGCAGCGCCACTTTTCAGTTCCAAGGCTATTTTCTTTAAAAGCTTCTTGTTTTCCTGTAGTATTTCTTTCTTTAACCCTCATCAGCAAGTATATCTGCCTTAATTTGTTTCATATCATGACATCTATGAAACCTGTTATATAAAAATATGCTTTTCCTGGGGAAACAGTTCAGAAAACTCTTTTTTGAATAAAAAAAAATTATGATGTTTGGAATAGTATGAATGGCTAATTATTATCTATAAAAAATGTATTCAAAAATAAACATACTTGAATTCAGGCTTTTTAAAGTGAGTGAAAAGGCAAGTAGTGTGTTGTCTAATCTTACCAGAAACAATTTTCTCTTGAAGTCAAAAGGAAAGTGCATCCATGGGTTTATTCCAGAATCCAGTGCTATTATTTTCAGGATTCATTTTTGGATGCTGCAGTACATGCTGCTACTCTATTGATTCATTCCTATCTCATAGTGATTTTCAGATTAAAGAGGATTTAATTTTGACTGTGATAAGGAATTAATGATTTTTGCTGTCTGAAAACCATATTTTATTAAACACTGTAGTGACAAAACAGAATTGCAAGCACTGAAAACTGAAGTGGTTGTTACCATGAGAAGTAATTGGAAATAACAGCTTTCTACATGAAAACAATTACCAAGGCTGAACAGGCTTCTTTCTTGAATCTGTAACATAATTAACCTCAAAGTTATCTAGTAAAATAAAAGCTTCTCTCCTTTCATAAAAGTTGGTTGGGGTCGTGCTATTTAAATAAGACTACAGAGTAAACACAGTCCATTTTCAGCTCTGTGTGGCACAGGTCTGAAATTTATGCATGATGTAGGTAGAGACTGCACATTTCATTCTATGATTTCTTGGTGGAAAAAGGAATGTGGTGCCCTGTCTGTTGATGCAGTGCAAGAACATATGGAAGGAAAGGTATTTTAGTTGGGTCAGAATAAAATCTTCAAAATAGATAGGAAAGTAAGAAACAAAAGAAGCATTTTAAGGGTCAGGAAGATCTGGGGCAGGGAAGAAAATAGCTTACTAACCAGGTGTGCTATGTAATACAGTCACAGAATGCCAGAATAAGCTGAGTTGAAGGGACCCACAAGGATCATTGAGTCCAGCTGCTGGCCTTGCACAGCACCATCTCTCAACCATGGGATCAATAGCCAAGCACCTACATCTGTGGTACACTGAACTAGCTATATAACATAGCTCTCCATGCTATACAGAGCTGTTTTGTGCACACCTGCATGCTACATATATAGCTACACACAGCTCTTTTTATACCCATAACCTGCAGCTTTTAAGTAAAGACAGGTATTTCTGTGTTCTGGCAACAATGTGAATTGTACATATTAAAGGTGCGTAGAAGAAAGTTTATTTCATATCCAGCTCTGTACAGCTACTCTTCTCATTAATCTGAGATCATTCCTTAATAAAAGATGTGTAAAATTTCATGTGGGGTGCAAAAATCGTTGTGTGACTCAGGAACAGAACAATTCTAAGTACCCTAGATTGATATAGATTCAAAAATACTATCCTCAGCTTATTCTTGGATTACCACAGAAAGCAAATGTAGCCAAAATGCAGAGAAATCTAAGGTGTTTTCTTGGAAATCTCTTAGCATCAGGTAAGGCAGTCTGCCTCTAAGAGATTCCTGTTGTGAAGAAAAAAAATAATCACGAAGACGTCAGCTCCTTATGTTGTTTTTGTTTGTTTGTTTGTTTTGTAATGTTTTAGAGCAGACTTTCACATACATGAAATGAATTCTGCTTTTTATTCCACTAGCAGAATCTTTTTTTACCCATTGCATAATTTAAAGGCTGATCTATTTTCATTCATCGTGTTTGTGAAGGATGCTCACGGACAGTTTCTTTTGGATCTTTTGTATTGTTCCTGAGACACATGCTGCTTTGAGATGATTTTTTTCCATCGTGATTGTCGTGTGTACTCTCTAGCTCTTTTGCACCAAGTCATAACTTCCATAAGGATTTTCTCTGATTCTCAGTAACTGTTTCAAGGCTGTGCCATTGGCCTGAAAAGTCATGTGGTTTTAAAACCTGTAAAACCACGTGGAATAGCATGCTTTCTTCTTCTGGGAAGGCACAAAATTTCCTTTCATACCTAAGAGGAAATTCAGTGTATAGATAATAATAAAACACAGTTAAAAACTGTAGTTATAAATGGAAATGCCAAACAGAAATTAATCTATGGACTTGTTTCCTGAACACGCATTCCCCTTATGACTCCTGTAAATTAAATAAGATGAGCTGTGTTATTTAAATGAAACACTGAAACAACTCTGAGCATACAGAAAATAGTGTCATCTAGAAGCTTGTTTGTCCTTGTTTATCCCTCCTTCAGTTAGCTGAGATTCCTGGTTAACTGAAAGTCGGTCGTGTCCCCTGACAGCTGTGTGCACTGTGCATTACTCCCCTGCTTATCCAGAGAGACATCTGAAACCTTCAGAATAATGGAGTTGTGGGTAAGTGGGTGAGCACTGCGTGAAGCACATTGCTGTCTGGGGACATGACCAACTTTCACTTAACCAGGCATGTCAGTTAGCAGGAAGTTAGAAAAACACATTGCAGGAGATTAAGTGTCTGTATATGTTTGTTAGCTCTCTGCTGTTAGATGGTTTGTATCAAATTTCATATTCAGGAGATCTGCAAAACAAACCTGTTCTTTGCAATTAACCAGGGGCTGGGTGTTGATTGTGCTGTGACCTTTTCTGGTTAGTTGACCTTTAATATAGCATAAGTAAATGGTAAAAATCCTTGGAAATACATACCTGAAGCTATTCCACAGTATGAGTCTGCTTTTGGTTTCTTCATTAAACTCAATTAAATTTTAATTGCAGTGTTAGATTCACAGCTGGCTCAGCTGGCTAGGTGGGGCAGCAATACCCTGCAAAGGATCCTACTGTGCTTCCATCTAGGCTTTGTGATTGCAGAACTGCATGCTTTCAGAGAGCAGCCAGAAAGGGCAAAGGCAGCCAATAACAACACTTCATTTCTGTACTAGCAGCATCTGTTTAAATGATTGAGTGGCATTCACAAGGCTCTTTGGCTTTGCTTTCTGTGAGGAGGGTTGCAGCTGTACTACAAGGCTGTTTCTAGGAGGTGAACGGATGCCTCTGAAGGGCTGACTGGTTCTTGTCAGACAGAGACAATTCTCTGTGGCTGAAGGAGCTCTAAGGTCATTCCCTGAAAACTCCCCTACCCTGTAGCTACAGAATAATGTGCTGTAGTGGTGTTCTAAGAGGAGAGACTGACTTTGGGAAAGGAGTGAAGAAGGGCTGTGCTCAGTTAGCAGAATACAATCAATGACTCGAGTGGTTTGGACTTGAGAGAGTTGCCAGAATCTCTTGAATATTTACAATGCAGAAAGGAATCTCTGTCTTTCCTACAAAGATGACCAGGAGCTTGGCTGTTGAAGTGGGAGGTGGGGTATACAGCAGTAGATGAGAATCTGGTGCTGATATAACTCTAACAATGGGAGATAAAAGTCAGTGTTCAGAGTGGTGGCTCCATCCCCCTTCCGTAATTCTGGAGAGAATGAATCCAGGATGGCAGCACAGGAGAGACTGATGTTAGGAACTGCAACTTCTTACCCATCTACGTATCTCTAAGACTGCATATTATTTTTTAAGAATTCATTTAACAATGAGGGAGGAGAGGATGGGATGTAACATGATGAGAGAAAAGATGTTTGTTAAAAGTTGTGAACTTCACATAGTTTAACACGCTTTAGAGAGTGAGAGATGCTTAGTGTGGGTTCTGAGACAGGAAATGCACTGAAATTTAGAATAGGAGTTACTTTGTCCCTATAAATGGGGTCTTTTGCACTGATTTAATTTCGCTGTCATGTAAAATATTAGTACGTACAAACATAAGGTATAAAATAAGGTATAAAATATTTCCTTACAAATTTTATTATACTACTACCTTCTTATACTTTAAATGGGATTTTATCTATCTAGATGTTAGTGACCCTTAATACAGCCTTTAAAATCAAATGTGTTTGCAAATCCTTACTATTTTTTTTTGGTGTTTGTTTTCAATTTTAGGATTAAAGAGCCCCTTCAGGACAGTGTAATAGCTACCTATGAAGAACATGAAGATAGTGTATATGCAGTTGAATGGTCCTCAGCAGATCCATGGCTATTTGCCTCTTTAAGTTATGATGGGAGACTGGTTATTAACAGGGTTCCAAGAGCCCTTAAATATCATATACTGTTATAACTTGTTTGACTTATTCTGGAGTTGTTAACTTGATGTACACAACTGGTAGGTATTATTAAAGGTTTTTTTCAGGGTCTTTTTTTTTTAAGTAAAAAAGTTAAAATTTTGTTAGGAATATCTATACTGATGTAGACTTGTAATTTTGTCTTTTGTATTTGCCTTGAGAAACTGATGCATTTTCTGAAAGCTGTGATATGTAAATGATTTTTTTTTTTCAGGGGCTAATCATTTTGTGAACTCTAAAGTTTCTGGAGATAATGGGTACATTCCATACTATTGCTTTATTACATCAGCTTTATGCAAATATGATGAATTACAGAAATGTTATTATGCTGATACAAAACTGGGACAATGCAGGGTTCACGTAGCAGAAGTGATCTACTTGTTTTCGAGAATAATATTTTATATTTCTTGTATAAGCCATCTTCTCCATTTAGCTAGGGCCACGTTCCACTAACTGTTCTGGCCACAAATACAGTTGGGAGTGGTCTACAAAGGTTTCTTTATATTGTCTAATATTTTAAATACTTTTTCTCCCATCTTTGCATGTCTTCAGAAGGAATGTTTTTTGTGAAACTTTCAAAATATTAACTATCCTGGAATTTGTGAACTAAAATCAGTTCTCAGCTATGTATTGTTACTGGAAACAATATTAGTCTTTACCAAAATCTCTGATATACTCATGTAATGTGTTATCCCATATTTATAGGTTAAGTTGTGCTGTGAGGGACTCTGGAGCTATGATACTGTTAACCTGAAAAATCTCTTTAATATTTGTCTACTTACACTTTCTTACCCTTCTGGATACGTGCCAATCTGCAGTATGCTGGCATGATGTAAAAGGCTTGCAACCAAGCACAAAATATCCTTTGCTATATCCTACTTTTTGCAGTAGGTGACCTAGACATTGGTTACTGTGCTGTTACAAACGCTGAGAACAGGCAGATGCTGCACTGTAGAAGAATGTGCAGGAAATTTCAAACGTAGGTGGAAGGCATGGTGAAACATTCCTGTACATATTGCCATCCTGTCTTCCCCTGATGTAGCTTGCACTAAGCTTGCACTGCTTTCTCTTTGTGTACCCAGGCTAACTGTAATATTAATTATTCCCTGCTGTCTTTTCAACACTATTATTTCCCTTTAACTTCAGAACTTGGATGCATGTGGCAAAGTTGGTTGTGGTAGCATTGTGTAAGACCACTCTGAAGAAATGGCAGTGAACATGGGATGGAAAGATCAATACCAACCTCTTCCAGTGAGCCCCCCTGTTGCCATGGCAATTGTTGGTGTTGGTGGTGAGGGACAGTGTGCTGCTCACCTCTGTTTGTCCTTACCCTCTCCTGGATCGAAACGTCCAAATGTGATTTGTTGTGTACACACAGCTGCTTCAGTGAGATCACGTTTGGAGAGCATGGCTGACTGCTATAGGACAAAACATCCAGAAAAGATAACAGTTGAATTCCATTTCTGACTTTCTTAAGGAGCTTATTTGGGAAATTCATAGGAGAGAAGTAATCCAATTAAATCACCTGTACTCTTGTTTGCATTTGTGTGAATTATGTTGCCTATCTGCCCCAGAATGAATGCTTTATTGGAAATTCTGATTATCTAATTTTCTATGTTTACATTTTAAACTTGTGCTATTTCAAATTGTTTCAATCTGTAATTAGGCATGAGCTATTCATCTGTACACTGTAAGAAGAACTACATTTCCAAATCAGTAGTGTTTCAGCTGTCTGAATGTCAAAATCCTTGGTTGGGCTGCTGCTTTTTACGTGGAGCTTTTCATCAGACAAAAAATCTTATTGGGTATCCTGTCTGTCCTGCCTGTGTGCCACCCTCTCCATCCACCCCTCTGGAAAAAAAATGAAAAAGCCTCTGCAGTATATCTTTGATATGCAGCAGAACTCCTTAAAGCTTTCTTCACATTAGCAATAAAGGTCTAATGAAACTTTGTCTGGCAGTGTATATGGCTGGCAGTGTGAAGGCGACGGGGAAATTGCCTAACAGTGTGTGGGATTTGACTTGATTTTTAACATGTAATAAATGCAGGATAGATTTCAGACTAATTATTTTGTGGCTGTATTTCCTTTAATATTGTAAGCTTATATGAACTGGAAAGCTCTGTACACAACATCAAGATATGTTTTATTTTAGTTTTGTTAAATGTGTGTATTACTCATTAGGGAAGAAGAGAGTGGAAAAAGAGAGAACACTGAAAAGGAAGGGGCTAGCAGGTCAAATTTGAATGGAAATGCATTACAGTAGAATCAGGAGAGCAAGAGGGGTCATTTTTTAATCGTTTTTGGTTGTCTGTAAAGCAGGATCTGGGCTACATGTACAGCACTGGCAGCAATATGGAAATTACCTTCTGAAAGAAAAGGCTTTTAACAAGGTTTCATCCCAGGCTGTTGGAGCAAGCAAGATGCTGTAGGATGAAAGGAAGGGTTCTAAGATGATTAAATAACTGATTAAAAGAAATAGGAAGCAGAAATAAATCATCACATTTTGTGGCAAAAAAAATAAATTGCTAGAGAAGTCCACAAGGATCTGTGCCTAGGCATGTCCTTCACAGTATGCTCATGACCTTTTGGAAGAAGGACTGCAGAAGAATATGGCAAAGTTTGCAGAGACTGTTCAGAGTGGTAAAGATGACCAAAGAATTATGAAATGGCCTTATCACATAGATGAAAAAATGGTACATCAAATTCAATGCAGGAAATGTTAAGTAACTAATATGGGAGGAAACTCTCGTTTTATGTACTGTAGAGCTCCAATAGGGCTATTACTTGGAAGTAAGATCTTGAGGGTTTTATAGATCTTTAAAAATATCAGCTTAATAGAGGTCAAAATTTTAATTAAAATGTTGAGACTTACTAGCGAGCAGGTAAATAAAATAAAGCGTTGTTAATCCCAAATAATCCCAAATAATATATATTTATAAATCTCTGGTATTTGTGCATTTATAATACTGTGTGTAGCTGTGGTTTGTTCGCTCTTCAGCCCAATGTAGTAAAATGGAAAGATTTTAGAGGAGAGTGACAGGAATGGGGAATAGCATGCAACGCCTGTATGATGATAACTACATAGACTGAAAGGCAGATGGCAGAGACAGAATGATAAAA
Source organism: Thryothorus ludovicianus (assembly GCA_013397245.1). NCBI lineage: Eukaryota > Metazoa > Chordata > Aves > Passeriformes > Certhiidae > Thryothorus > Thryothorus ludovicianus. Next base: position 57,542 of record VZTB01001268.1, read on the forward strand.
GTCCATAAAATCTCACGTGGCAGAGGGAGAGGATGAATAGGGAGCAATTGTTCTGTCTCTCCTGGTACCAGAACTAGAGGTTCTGAAGGTTATTGGATGTAATCTGCATATGGTGGCTCAAAGCATAAATATGATAAAAAGTGGTCTTCACAGGCATGAAGGTGAGCTATGGCACTTCCCTTCAACAACCCTTTCCCCCAGGAAAAAAAACATAAGCAAACCTGCACAAAGAAAAGAATCTTGTTAATGTTAAAGCTTACATGACTTGAAAGCAACTGAAACAGTTCTTGAAAGATGAGTCCAATAAAGTTAGCTAAATATAAAGTCAGCATCCCTGGCTTAGTAAAATCCTTTTGTACCATCAATTGGTGGACACTACAAAGAGTACTGGCAGAAAATCCCCATGTGGTTATCCAGTCTTTAATTAACTTCTTGGACATGTGCTATTTACCAGAAAAAGATAGAAAATGGAAATTAAAAATAATAACCTAGTCTCTAAAGTTTTGTGTCTAGAGCTGTGACACATTGCTCCTATGTATTTCTTTGCATGTTTCTCTCTGTGTATTTACTTTTGCTGTGAGTTGTGTTATAGGGGATTTCAGAAAACTCTTATGTCTTAGGTGAATTTCTTACAGAATCCTACTATTGTGTTTGGAAACAATATTGTTGCAAAACACTCCTTGGCAATAACACAGCAAAGGCAAGCAGATTTCTGTACAGCAAGGATTCCATCGCTGCTTTGGAAGTTCAGATCATGGTCTGACTGATCTCACTGCTCTGGGTTGCTTTCAGTGTCTCAGAGAATTCTGTTTATACAGTCGTATAGCAGCATTGGTAAGCACAAAATTATTCTGTTTTCAAACGCCTCTTAAATTTTTTTTCTTTGCAGATTGTGTCCAGGTAAGGAACTTCAGTAGGTTTGATTTTGAAAAAATGATCTATAGTATTCCTTTAAAACATCAATCTTACTATCTAAAAATTTGTTTCTTTCTGGGTTTAGTGCTGAAAATCTATTTCTTTTCACAATTATATATCAATATGTCTCTGGTATGGAGTTACAAAACTGCTTGATATGAATGTATTTTTACTCCACAGAAAGTGAATTATTGAAGAAAAAAATGAATTTATAATATTTTATATAGGTTTTGAGCATGATCTAAGTGAAACTGACCAAAGTCAATACATATCTTGACCATTTAATGAGAAGCTTGAACTAACAATCTGTTTAACTTGAACTAAAATGATGCTAATTTGATATTAACAAAAAAAAAACCCCAAAAACCCAACCCACCACCAAACACCAAGCCACAGTAGTCAGTACTGACCTGAGCTTTCCCTGTGGTGTTAGTGCTAAAATTAGCTTGATCTATCCTGAAGCCCTTGAAGTTAATGGATAGCTTGCAAACATTGGAATGAATGAAGAACATATGTTGGGTAGCTTAGGTAGACTGGGTATTTGCTCTAGGCCTATGTACCTTGGAGTTGAGTGGAAAGAAGAAACCATATGATCTGGATTATGTGCAACACTAAAATTAGTTTGAAATGATGCTTTGTAAAGAATTAAGCTTTCAGAATAGACTTTTCCAACAGGGAACAGAAAGCATTAATTCTGGAATGGCCTTTGCATTTGGAATTTCTTAGTCTTTCAGTCTGGTACCTCTGGCAGTATTTGAGACTGAAGTCCTGGAGCTGATGTAAGATGGACTTCAGCAGTGTTGTCTGACTAGTCTGATATGGTAAGAGACCACATGATGTCTTATATGCCTTTGATTTAACTGGAGTGCTGAAAAGTAGGTAATCATCATTAAGATCAGCATCTGGATACAAGTTTGTAGTGCTGTGAAGCTTCCATTTGGCTTCACAGAGAATGTCCAGGATATTTTTACTTTTTCCAGAGGATATGAAGAAACTGCTGAAAATTGTCTTGTGATGCCTGAGATATGAATGCTGTTCTGAAGCTGCCGAAAGCCTGTGATTTCTGGAATAGCATGTGAAGTGACTGAGAGAAAACTGCAAATCACTTTTTCACAAAGCCTGTCCTTCCCATAAAGGGAGCTGCAAAGTGTGAAGCCATGGATACATCCCTGAACAATTTGCACACTGCTTCTTCTCATTCCACCTGCCACTTTGGTCAGTGAGAATCTAGCAAAGTGAGAATAAAATGACATAAACTGATTTGGAATAAAAGACACAGGAGAAGAAAAAGTAAAAAGGAAGACTGACAAATAAAGAATGAAAAGTGAATTGAAAAGGACGAGATCAGGGAAATATGGATCATTTGGAAAAGAAAAATAGGAACGATGAAGGAAATTGGCAGTAGGTGAAGAACCGTGATGTTATCTGCTTGTTTTGGCCATGATATTAAAAGTCCTTGAATTTCTACCATGTTAATCTTCCTATGTTAGCTGATTTAAGTGTTAGAGAATTGCCATTTATGTTGCAGCATTTTACTTCTGATATTGAAGATGGTTCATGTAGATTAGTTATTGATCCATAAGTTATTAGTCCAAGCATTTACATTCTAAGGGTTTAGGATTTTTAACTGTTCATTATTCTTTCCCTTTCAAAGTTATCAGATGGGGTAATTAACCCAAGCCAGCAGTAACGTGAGAGGCAGGAAGAAAATTGTAAGTGGGCTGTTAATCTTGAATCACACTAGTTAAATCTGCAGAAATACTTGTTTATGACTTCAATCATAGTCAAAACATCTCAAGATATTAGATGTGATTAATAAAGTATCTGAAGCCCCCTCTTCGTTCCATGCTAACTTACTTTACAGCAAAAGAATTCTGAGCTGTTCTTGAGAAGACTTGTTTGATGCTTTTGGTGCTATGGCTGCACCAACTTCATAAGGGAGTTGTAGTGCTCCAGCACAAAAGATAGCTTTGGGGAGAAAGAGATGCATGAGCCTTACTAAATCCAGGAGTCAAGCTCCCAGTGTGAAGATGCCTGGCAAATGGTTGCCTTTGCCCTGGAGCTAAAGCACAGCTGCCAAGCAGCTGGGCTGAGCAGGGAAGACCCTCTAATGTACCTTCTCAGCAAATTGTCCATTTATGTTGATGCCGTGCTGAGTTCAGGATTTTGGCAGGAGGAACTGTGGAAAAGCTCCTAAACAGAATGAATTGAGGAGAATATGGAAAACCTTGGGAAGCCCAAAGACACCACATACTTGCTAATCGGCAAGTCTAGATGAGCTCAATCCTGGGGTGGCAATAGACTTGGCAGACAAACTCACTGAGCCACTGCCAGCTTCTAAAAATTTGCAGAGGACTGAGAAAACAAGAAAGACTGGCAAATAGCAGAAATGGTATTGATATTTGAGTTTTGTGGAACAGCAGTGCACAGAGTTGGATAAGGAAATGTATTTCAAAATGAGGAAATTTAAGCCAAATTATGAATGTTTTATTTGTTTTTCTTAGCGGAGAGGTTTTTCTTATGAATACCAGTCAAAGTACTGGCAAATATCAGAACTTAAGAGATCACATTCATGCAACAAAGTGGGGATTATATATTTTGTTACAGAGAAGATCCAGAATTCTAGCCCAACAGCTTATATGATTTCCCTTACACCACTCTGTTTTCCAAGGAGGATGGGTAGAACATGGTATATAATGGTAAATTGAACTTGTCTTCAAACACACTTGAAGGGAAAAGAAAACAAACTGCAAGTGTTAGTTTTTCATTTTTTGAAAGAGTTTCTGCTAAGGCAAGTAATGAACAAGTTTTGACCCTGCCTGGAAAGTAGCGGGTGGGGAGAATGTCTGGAGCTTGACTTTGCAGAGGTTGTGAATAGGAATGATCTGTTTCCCTGCATGTAGTAGGGTAAAGCACTTAAGGACTTCCAGCCATGTCTCAATATACACATGTAATATTTTGGGAAGTTACCTGTCTAAAGCTGCTTCCACACAAAGGATTATGCAACTCAGGATAATGATATGCACAAACAGGAAGGCATCTTCCTAAGAATGTGTCGCTGTTGGACACACAAAGACACACATGGACACTTGTTGGTAAAGAAGGCTAAAACTATTTATTAAAGCATCTGACTCTAAATTTATAATATTTTTACACAGACCAGCGATTGGAGGAGAAGGTGGACACCTCTCCCATCCCATTGGTCAAGACAACTGCCTATCAGTTGTTTTTCACTCCAAGAAAAAGTATGTAAACAACTTCATCTTAACATAAACAAGTTTCTAATTATAACATCTGTGTGTGAGAAAGAACTACAAACTATGAAAAATATCAAGTTAAAAAGTGCACCAGAAAAACTGAAAAATCGGGGTGACAAGAATGTTTCTTTTTCATCATGAGAGTGGCTGCATAACACACTTATTTTAAGTACAAAGGAGTTAGTCTTGGGTGGATACATGTCTGCCAATAGCAGCTAGTGGATAGAGCCACAACTGCCTCAATGTGGCTGGTTTGCTTTTTTTCTAGATGTCAGTCTGGGTGAAGTGGAAGAAATCTGGTGCATATTAATATTAGAAAGTCTGTTAGGGAAGACACAGATGAAAGTTTCATCACAATGGAAGCTATTTAATCCATCACAAAGCAAACACCAGTGAACTTCAACAACTTCTGATTATCCCATCACTTGTGAGGGAAAGTTACTGGAGTTCAGTTTCCTAGATGGATGCATATTTCTGATCTGTGTTTTAGTAATCTATTTTCAGCATTAATAAAATTTGAATATTTCAGTCTATTTTGTGAATGACTAAGAAAAATGCTGTACATTTTTTCTGTTGCAATTTACAGGCGCTTCTTGTAAAGCAGAGGAAAAAGCTTTTGTTTTTAAGTCTTGATGCTGCTTTATTGAGAGGTAGTCTGGTTTCTGTTTCTGTGTCCTACAAATTCTGTTTTGGACTGGTCATTGCTGAGGGCTGAGAAGGGATGAAAGCTGAGCATGACTGACATGTTCATATTCATCAGAAAACAGAGTCAGCTGAAGAGAACGAGGGAGTAATTGCTGCAGTGCTCCCTCCCTCGCTGCTTGTGCAGAAACACATAGGCTGTGGGGAGGAAGCTACCTGAGGTTATTAAGATTAATACTGCTCGAAATTTCAATCAACTCACACAAGGCTGCTCCTCAAGGCTGTCAGATGCCTACCGCCTTCTCTGAGTCAGGCGGGGCCACATCAATTTTGAATTTCCCAACAGAGATTGCTATGATTTATGAGTTTAGGAGGCTGATAAATATGGTTAGTTGAAATAATTGAATCAGAATAATTTCAGTCAGCTGTGCTCAATTTATTTTGTTTGATAACCACAGGAGGGTGCAGTTTTGGATAGGGAGTTTCATTTCAAGGATTCCTATCACAGGAACATTGTTGGACCTGGAATAAGAGCAACTTAATTCTGCTGCCAGGCCTGTATGACAGCCTTATGACCTGACTTAAAGCCTGTCAGAACTAGAGACTTAGTACCTAGAGCTCTTCTGGTATTGCCCATGGCAGAGGCTGAGTCAGGTCTGGTTTATGCATTGTGGGATAATTTCTGCTGGAAAGGGTAGTGGGAGTTTTACTACTTAGTGTTTGAAAAACACTTTACTATTCAGTAGAGAGGGTGTTCTTACCACTTGTTTTTAAAAAATGACTTTATATGAAATGTTTTTACCTTTTCTGGAGTAGTAATGAGCATCAATTTTATCCTAACAGTGAAGAGAGCAGTCATGCATCTCTGAAAAGTGCTCTGTGAAACTTTTAAAAATAAATTTGTCCCTACAAGTTTAGTATATGTCTGTTGTAACTTTCCCACATAGGTGAAATAAAAGGGCATTTTAGGTGGATTGTCCTAGGAAGAGTATTGAATATAAAGGGTACTGTAAAACCAGGAGGTGAAAAGAGAATGGACAAGCCTCACAAGGGAATGGGTGAAGTGTGTTGCAGACAAGTGTTTTCTTGTTGTGGACAAGATATTGATGATGATCTGAGAGCTGCAAGCAGGGCAAGATATGTGGGAAAAGGAGTGGCTTGTGCCTCTCTCAGACAAAAATCCAACAGGCTGCTGGGTCTAGCAGTAGTGCATTCCTCATGTCTGGAATACACCTGAAGTGAATTTTCCTAGCTAGGAAGGTGTTGTCCTCTGCTGCATGGAACAGAGTTGTAGAGTAGCCATCTTCCAGCTCTGTTTGTCCCATTAGGATTTTAGACCTTTGCATTTTGGTGTCTTTTCTCTATTGAACCCTTCAGCTGCTAATGTTTCCCACCACAAACAGGATTACCTTTATCTGCAGTTTTATGTTTATTTTGTGTGGCTTTTCTCCACAGACTTTCACACTGCCTTTTCTAACAAGCCATCAGCTTTCTCTGAAGCCATAACCATGGCCAGGCAACACACCAGAGGTGACAGAGATTGCTGAGGAAGCAGCTTTCCCAAGAGTGATAATCTCTGTAAGATAAAAATGGACAGGTTTATTCTATGGTTAGCCAGGAATGTTGGCTGCTGCTGGAGATAGGTGTTACCCCAGATTTGTATTGGCTTGGATATACCATTGGCCATGTGACATAACCTAGCCTGGACATCAACTCTGCACACCCATGGCTGAAGACAGTGGTGAGGAAAAGCCATACTTTTCACAAGAAGAAATCTCTCTCTCTGTTTCTAACATGTTATTCTCAAAGTTCCCTTGCCTTAGAATGTAAACATTTTAGGATTTTTCATAAACTTTTTTTTTTTTTAAATTCTGGACATGATCATCAGTTTGGAAGAGTGGGGCATCCAAATGTTAGGGAACCAGTAGGAGTTGGAGGTGAAGGTATTCTGATGGTATAGAAAGATTTGTGGCCCTAGAGTAGTACATGCTTTAGGGTCTGTTTTGGCAATTGAAGTCTGTCAACATCAGACTTCAGTGTTTCAGATACACTGAAGTGCTGTATTGAAGAGGAAGCTGATGCACTCAGTTTGTATTGAAAAATAGTAACAAAGCAATTTTTTGAATAACAAAGTCCTGAAATTCAGCTACTCAACTCTGGTGAGCAGTTTAATTCCTGCAATTCATTCGTGATGGTTCTTTTGACTCACATGGTTGTTCCTTTTGTCTCCAAATAATTTGGTACCATCCCTGCCTGTTGCAACTCATTTCTGTACCTCATATAAAGGCCTGTTCTGTGTAAACAATGTCCTATGAGGTGCAGGGTCTCTTAATGGCATGTGCTCGACTGTGACAACACTCTTCCATTCAGAAATACAGCAGAAGTAAGTTAACTTAAGAGAAAAATATTTGCCAAGGTTTTACCTACTTCCCTTTTTCACTGCTCAGCACTTAAGAAGATGGTTCAGTGAGTAACTCTTACTACATCTCCTTGCTGAGATCTCCTTGCCGTAAAGTGCATGTTGTGTCAGAGAAGAGGGAAGGATATTATGAAAAATCTGCTGCTTAGTCAGGATGTGGATATAAACCACAGAACATTTTCCAAATAAAATTTGAATTTGAGGCTTAGCCTGAAAAGAGGGCACAAAATAACTGCATCCCGTGCAGAAAATCCTAATAGAAAAAGTCAACATTACAGTAATGCATCCTGTGTGGTCTTCGGTGAGTAGAGAACAGCAGAATGGCATGTGGCAGGACTGTCTCACTTGTGTCTTTGCTTCTGCTGCTGTGAAAAGCCTTTTCAATATTTGCATAATTTAGAGCATGACATTATGATTTTCAAAGCTTCAAATTGGAGTAAAGCATTTACATAATCTAATTAAATCATGTAAATGTTTTATGATAATATTCAAGTAAGTGCGAAACTTGTTCCACAGATGCATCCCTTTCTTAGGCCATTGGGGAAACTGAATTGAGGCATGCAGATGTATGTTTCTAGCCCTGCATGCTCTGGGAGGTCATCAGAGTACTTACTGAATGCTCTGTTCTTAGTATAACCTCCAAAGCCTGCTTTGCAGAGCATCATCCTTCCAAGAAGCTGGAAGGTAAGCTGGGACCACAGGGAAAGGCAGAGCAGATTTAAAAGGCTGCTTGCAACCTCTTATAATTTGAACGAAAGCGATGCTACTGCAGTATGTAATAAATTGCTTCCATTTCAGTGAACATTAAAATAATCCCATGGTGACCCTCTTAGCAGCAGCCCTGCCACATTTGGTATCAGATCTCAGAAAGCATGCATCGTACTTGGATGGGAAGCTAACAGGGGAAGCCCCACAAATCCTCCTGGTGACTGTTGGGTTTGTTTTTGCCTCTGGCTGCACTAACTCACAAAATATTGGAAGCACTTGGCCAGCATCCATGATGAGAGATGCTGTCTTGTAGTGAGATTATTTAAATAATTTTTATCAGCACACTCTCACTAAGCTGTCTTCCACAGTAGTTCTTAGTGAATCCTGTCTTTGCCAGGGTATGCTACTGCAATAAGCAAATGAATTGAATCCTGATTTTCTAAATCTAGCCAAGCTAATGCTAAGCCAGTACTAATGAGATTCTTTTAGAAAGTACAGCAGCACTGCTTTGCAAAACTGAATTTGTGTAATTGACAAAAAGGTAGGTTCTTCAAGATAAGGACTCTGTGTGTTCTAAATAAGCTTATTGCCATTGATTTTTATCAGTGCCACACTGCTCTGCTCTAACTGGTGACAGAAATGTTTGTGTGTATACACTGCCACTGTTCTGTGCTCTCACAGTAATTATAATGTTTAGGTTAGGATGTGACCTGTGCCTGGCTGTTGATGAAGCCTGTGTGCTGTTAGAAGTACAGGACTGTCTGCAGACACGATGTGGAGCTGGTTTGTGCCTACATCATGATTGTGTTAAGCCCAGCAGCTCTGATTTTTGTCTGAAAATGTGGCTGTTGTAAGGGGAGCCTGGATCTAACATAGTGCAAATTCTGGGGGTTCTGTTATTTATTGTCAAAGCACATAACAATATCAAAAGGTTGTAAATTAGTTTGGAGCTCAGCAGCATGAAAAACTCTGAATATATGAAAGTCATTGCTAAACTAGCTGTCAGAAAGGTGAAATATATCAGTAGTGAATTAAGTCTTCTGTAATTAGACATAGAAATTGAATTACTTTGCAAATTTTTTGTCTAATTTTTAAGGGAGTGCAGCCAGTGTAAATTTAAAATGGAAGCGGAGATGTTCAGCACGTAGTGTTAACTGCCAAGGAGAAAACACAGTGACCTTATTTGCAGCTGCACATGCATCATGTGTAGGAATGCCTGTCATAGCCATAATGATTTAACATCAGGGCAGGCCAATATTTCTTGGTTCTTCCTCCGCAGTGTAGGCAGTTTCCTTTATAGGTGGAATGGGAAGCTGTAGGTGTTTGTGGTGAAAAATGGTAATGCTAGAGAGGTGCCCTTTACTACAAATCCAGCACTATTTGCTTTAGTTCACCTCCCAAAAAAGAATTTGCAAAGTCACAGCCTGAGGAATGAAGTCACAGGTGGGTGAAGTTTAAGTTTTGACATGCTTGGACTCTGTTTATTTGATTGCTCAGCTGTTAATTATACAATGTTAAAGCATAGTAGGTGGCGTTGGGGATGTCTAAAGCTGCTGATTTTTATTTTGAGGTGGCAAGACTATTTCATTGCAGGAAAGAATCTCTTTCTTTGGTTTAAAACCTGCAAAATTTGGGGCATAGTGAATATTTAACATTTTGGACATGAAAACTCACAAAGCTGTTTGACTTTGAACATGAAGACATTTTCCTTAGAGCAGCTTTTCATACTTAAGACATTTTGTAAGATTACAAGTATTAAATGCCACTACATATCCCGTGTGAATTGCTGTTATTAGTTCCATAATAAAATCTCTTTTATCACTATATTAACAGGGCTATAGTTGAAACATTTGGGCATTGAACACTCTGTGTTCAAAGAGTAAGGATTTGGACAATGAAGTATGAAATATGAAAGGTCTAACAGTGTTCAGATTGACTCTAAAAGGATAATAAATTTATTTTAACAAAGTACATGCTAGCCCCATCTGATGTCTACTTGTCAGTTGACATTCAGTCATTTTGAATGAGTTGCCCTGTTTTAATTCTCTTGTTTTCCTCTTAACCTACTCCAGTCCACCACTGCAAATAACTTTTACTTCTCATATGGATATGGCCCTGTTGCAAGGGAACAAATTTGGGAGATAATTTAATTTCCTTGTCTTTGTCCTTTTTATGCATAATCTTGCAAATGAGACCAGGATTTCCACAGGGGAAGAAGAATTCATCTGAGCTTTACCAAAAAATTATGTATCCAGCTCTAGTGTCTCTGACTGCATACGTGCGTGTGCTTAAGACTGAAGAAGCCACATGTAAATACTGCAAGAAAGTTGAATATCATAGCAATATCTGACAGCCCTCAAAAATTTCTGAAGGAGAGCACAAATTAGGTTGTATTAAGAAGAATTTTCTTATTCTTAAGCTCTGTTTTCTGGCCAATAATAATTTTTCACTCCCAATATTCCAGAATATTAAAAGAACTCACTTGATCACATTATCTGTATTTGCCTTTGTATGTTGTTCTCAGCATAAGAGATCCTGATTACAAAGGAAAATCTGTCTTGCTGGGTTAATTCAGTACTTGTTCTGAAGATTTTGGTGTTTGTCAATGCAACCTTAGTGTCTTCACTACAGCTTTCTAGCAAGTTCACTACTTTTCCTGGACTTTTAAAATGGTTTTATAAATACTGTAGTTAATGTCACTGACAGCATGCTTAACATGAATGAAACAATGGGCCATAGTTGTAAGTTTCAAAAAAAAAAAAAAATCTCAAGTCTAACATGACTCCTGTCTTGTCCTTGATCAAACTGATTGGCATGGTATTCTAGTTGGCTTTAGCTTAAAATAATAACTGTATATTTTTCTTGTGTCTTGGGAACACTCTGGGTCTCATTAATCTCAGTATTCTGAACATAGAATCAGTTTTATCCTCTACAACTACAGTGCCTGTACACATAAGTCAATTAATTTTGTTTGAATAGTATCTTAATTTAAAAAAAAGAAGGATCCCTATTGTAGTTATAAGAAACAAAGGCACAAGATATCTGTGCACAAAGGCACAGATATCACAAGAGATATCTGTGAATGTGCCTGAAAATCTTTGCCACGGTCTTGAGATTCTGTCCAGAAATTCACTTTTTAGGTAATTCTTTTTGGTATTACTGATACATTGCTTTCTGTTGATATTTATTAATGGCCTCATGATTAAGGGGAACACCTGTTGGTACAGTTTTATGTTAGATAAATGTTTGGTTGGAAGAGACTACTTTGACAGTTCGTGTCTTACTTTTAAATGCCTGAGTCTGCTCAGGAGCCAAGATCACATCCAGAAGAATGTCCTTACCAAAGCACAGTGTCTATTTAGAGATAAAATCAAACTGTCTTGTGTGCACCACAGCTAGTTGCAGGTCATGGAGCTGTTTGCCATGTTCTATAGTCACTGTCCCACCAGTTTTTCTTTCACCCTTGGAGAACAGAAAGATCAGCTGAACTGAACAGAACAGCAGCAGTGCATTACAAGAATAACACCTCTGCACTGAAATTCAGAACTAAGTAGTTTTCATGGTCTACTCTGGCAAAGTATAGTAAGTTACTGCTCCACTATGTTAGCAAATGATCCTAAATGTTGGGGAGTTTAATTAAAAAAAAAATAATTAAAAAACCCCCATACCTTCAATGCATTTGGTAATGGAAAAAATTAATTTTGTTTAATTTTTAATCAGACAGCCTGAGACAACCACTGAGAACTACTTGGCAATTAGAATACTAATGAAGTGCACACTGGGTTAGCCAGTTTTTAAAGGACAAGAAACAATGCACTCAAAGTTGAGGGATTCTATTTCATTCCAGTCAAGCCTTCACATATTTACCTTCTTCCTTTGTAAGAAATCAGGAAATGTTTGCCTTGTTTTCTTCTTTAAAAATCCCACCCCATGGTTAATTATTTTTCAAATACAGAAAGCACAGAAAGTGATAAGTGGCTTTCTTGTAAAACATTAATCTTCTCTGTTTGAGCCAACTTCTTCGATGCCTGTAGTGTTTTCTTTTTGTTTGTTTGTTTTTATTCTTCCTCTAATGTATTTGCTTCTGTCTACCATTCTGCAACTTTCTGAAATCTTTGGTTTTCATGCTTTCCATAAATTAGATATTGTAAGTATTTGTCTGTAGTGTGCAATTTCACAAAGGATAGTCTGGTTGCAGGAAGAAATAAATTGCCTATGCTTGAAGTGTTTATTTCTTATAAAATGTATAAGGAGCTATCTATAGCAAGGTTGAGTATAGTAGACAATGCTTAATGAATTCAAATGAGCTCTGAGACATAAATTAAGTAGCCTAACCATCCATAGTAGCCATGTCATTCTGGCCTCACTGTGAAATGGATATTTCAGTGCCCCTGCTATGTCACATTGTCAAGTAGAACCATATAATTATACCTTAGCTGGAATAAAGGATTCACATTAGCTCATGTTAGCCCCCCTCTGCCTGTTGCAACTTTAAAAGTCTGCAGAGGCTGTAGGTGACTTATCAGGGATATAATCCTTCTGGTGTAATTCTTTCATGCTGAAATCTGAACTCCAGTGCTTCCTTGTGGCTTTGGGCCAGGGCTTGGCTCTTGGCATGTTCAGTGTAGAGGCAGTAACACTGACCCTGGGCAGTGTTTGCCAGACTTACTGCATCTCCTCTGTTAACAGAAGAGACTTGAGGAGAGGCCAGTGGTGCTAAGAGGAGGGAGATCAGTGTTACCCAAAGTACAGCCATTGGCCTTCCAGCAGGGAGCAGGGCAGCGAGGGCTTTTGGTCCTATCTGGGCATGTTCGGGATCTCGGTCCTCTTTTCACTTAGCTCTGTTCTCCAGCCCTTGCCTTGCAGCAGGAGCTGTCAGCAGGCAGCACCTCAGGACTGGGAGGCAGAACTCAGCTCACTGCTGAGCTCTGCAGATCCCTGCTTTACCCCATCCCTTGCTGGTTACTCTCTGCCCTGCCTTTGCAGTATCAGCTTGTTCCCTTTGTAGCTGATTCTACTCCAGATCTGAAAGCTGCTGTGGGAGGCAGAGCCAAGCCTACAGTAGGGAATACCATTTCCAAATCTGTTTCATCCCACTAGGGATGGAAATACATTTAACGTGGGACATGTTAGCTTCTTTCCTGAGTTGCTCAGTGATGGTTGAGGAAGAGGCATGCCTGAAATTCTAATGACACAAACAAACGTTTGTTGCAATGCTTAGCAAAGAAATTGAAACCCAAATCATCCAGGCCAAACTGGGATATACCAAGCCAACAGCTGGTGATCTGTTAGGAAAGGTTTGTGCACAGTTGTGAATTTGCTTATGTGACAGTGCATAGGGAAGTTTTCAACTTAAAAAAGAGCTGGTTAATTTTTTATTTTTGACATAGTATCAATATTGTCTCTACTTTTCAAAAGGAGCATGTGGAAAATTTCTGTTCCATATAATCATTCTCATATTTTTCCATAATACTGTGCTGAACTAAAAAATTCTAGTAAATGAAAAGAAGAATTTTGATTTTTTTTTTCCCCAGATTTTCTGTAAAATGTAAAATTTAGAGCTTTCATAATTGAATGAAAGAGTTGAAATCAAACCTCAAAACTAGATCTGTTAAAACAACACAGGTCAATTTACATCATACCAATATGTAAAAACAATCTGGCGTATATTTTTCTACACTTTTTTCTGTTTTAAAAATGCAACCTTTAGAGAAGGACTTATGTCCTTTTTAGGCATTCCTGATGTCAAGGGGTTGATTTGTTAGGATTTCTCCTTGCTTAATTCCCAGTTCTCAGGGCTATAATTGGTTTTGCTGTTTCTTTGAAATGCACAAAATAATCTGTTATTGTGGACTGGGAGAATTAATAGGGAGTAATTTTGCTGTAGATAGTGGTTTTATATTTAAAGAGAAGATGCATTTTAAACTATTGGTTTGATGTGGAATCCAGGCTGTGTAGTAAAACATGCATGTATCAGTGAAACCCTTTTCCTTGAGATGGCCATGAAAGCTTTCTTTCTTTGATTAGATAAATAATGTTACCATGTTTTTTTCATATTTTTTCTTTTTTCCCAGATGACATTACTTCAGGAATGGGAGATTGTCTGAGCAGTTACTCTATGGTAGCACTATTATTGTGCAGCTAGGTAAGTTCTCATACAACGAGGAATAGCTGTAGTTTTATGTACTAAACAATTATTGTATATACTAAACCATTAAAAGAATAAAAACAGTTAATGGAGGAGAGACAGAATACGTTACCATCTTTTAGAATATAGAAGCCCTTGGCCATATGTTGGAAATAAAGCTCTACCCCACTTAAACTGCCAGCACAGGTAAATTAAGACCACAGTTTTCAAAGAAATATTTAATATCTAAGACTGAATATGAAACTAAAATGTGTAAGGTAATAACCTTTCTGAGATCTTGCTGAGGATGTGAATAATCACATGTTGAAGGTGGAGTGTAAAAAGTACAGAAAACGTTCTGAGGAGAATCTGGAGCCACCAGAAGCTGTGGCAGTCCAAGGATTACTGTAGAGGTTTTAATTGTAAACTGGGGCCAGATGAGCAAGAAGCCTTGTATCTTAATAAAAGATTATAAACAAGAATAAGTTCTTCATGTTCTGTTCACTGTCTTTAAGTTGTTCTCCTCTGAAAGCTGGTATGTGTGATCTGCTACATGGTGAAGATGGAGCCAGTGTAGAAGAGGTGTGGTGTCAGGGTGAGGAGGATTTTCTCATGCAATACTCCAGCTCACTCCTCTATGAGGTGACAGCCTCTTCTGGGTAGGGAGGTGCAATGGGAGCTGCTGTTTGTTTGGAATCAGCCGAGCATCTGGGTTTTGCCTTTGTGTCAGGAAGTGGCTCCTACTAATGTTAAAAGTGCAACTGTTTTATTTGCCAGAGAGGATAAAAGAATAACATTGGTGGCAAAGATCGCATCACGTGGTGTGTTGGCACGTGCTGCTTTCCTAAGAGGCACAGAGCCCTCTTAGAGAGCACTCTGCTCTTGCTTGTTTGTGGACACTGAATTTACATTAGAAACTGAGGGAGCTGGGAATGATCTCCCTGGCTACTAGAAGCCTGAGCAGGTTTCATTTGGTTTCTTTAATGAGGGTGTAATGATATATTGAAGTGCTGTTCTGGGCTAAGCAAACCAAAATAACATTTCCTTATTTAGCTAAGACTGAAGCTAAGACTGTCTTCAGATAGATAATAGAGACTAATCTTTTCCTTCCCAACCTCTGCTCTCTTGGCCATCAAAGTTACAGTGAAAGCAATTGCACGTTTTTTACTACTCTGACCGCTGGGCTTTTCTATGAGGATTTGTACTACTCTGTCCTTGTAATCTGTTTTTCAGCCTTGCTGCACTGTATGTGTGTGGGAGCTACCTGGCATGTCTGACAGTGCAGGAGAAGCCAAAGGTGTTGTGGTTTACAGGTGACATTTTGTGTGGCTTCTGTATAGTGAGTACTTATTCAACTGAGGTATGTTAAACCAGGAATACTGGTGAGGCAGCGTTATTATTCGTATTACTACTACAATTATTATTATTATAAATGTCTTGGGATTAATGAAAAACTTTTAACTTATGTTCTAAATCACCATAAATCAATCTTTTTGCCAAGATGAGCTGTTTAACTGTAGTATCAGTTTTAAACAGGAAAGCAAGGCACTGGTTGCCATTCACAATTCTTCGTTATTACATTCAGATCTCTTAGTAAGCAGTACATCTTGATAAAGACTGCAGCTTTTCATAGGAAGATATGTGTCTGAAGTGCTCCTCAGAAGATATGGGGAGCAGAATGAAGCCCCCATAATGCAGGGGGAAATGATCAGTGACCTGCTACATCAGTTTGATACCCATGAGACTGTGGGGTTGGATGGGATCCAGCCAAGGGTACTGAGGGAGGTGCAGAAGTGCTCACTGAGCCACTTCCCATCATTTATCATCAGCCCTGGTTAGCTGGGGAGGTCCCAGGTGCCTGGAAGGTAGCAAATGTGATGCCCAGCTACAAAAAGACTGAAGGAGGATCTGGGGAATTACAGGCCTATGAGACTGAACTTGGCCATCCTAAAGGTCCTCTTCCAACCTTAATAATTCTGTGATTCTATAAACACATTATCTGTTGTTAAAATCGTGTAGACATCTTTTGCTTGGAAAAGAAAAGTGTTATTTAGAACAAGCTTAAGAGAATCATATCCATACATGAAAGTAAAGGTTTCTCTAGAAGTCCCTGAAATATGACTGGAATACGACAGATTTTATCCTAGAGAAAATAGACAAAGTGAGAGGAAGAACTTTTTTTATATCCCAGGTTTCTCTAATACACACTTTCAGACATCACTCAGGTTATCTTCTAAATAGAATAAACAAACTTGCTCTACTAACCAGATCAGCACAATGCACTCAATATAAGTATAATGTCACATCTCCTAGTAACATCTCTGATATTGAGTAACATCACAGACAGTAGTTTGAACACTGACATTCTTTGGATGTTTTGTTAGTTTAAGTTACTTAGCTTACTCCACAGATAAGTTTTAATATGCAGATTAGCAATGACTGTTTTAGGAGAATGATGAATGTGTAAATAGCTTACATCTCCAAAATTCACTTAGATGTCACTGTCCTGAGCAAATAAGAATTTCTGGCTAGACATAAAAGACATAGAAGATCCACCTCTTTTTGAAAGAAGCTCCATCAGGCTCTTGGAAAATGAGGGAAGGTATTTCTTTATTGTTTTTTAAAAAATCAGCCGAATTCCTTCGTCGGGTAGAGTGAAACTGCAAGTTTTGGGCAAGTCAGGCATGGTTTCAATGCAATCAAGGCTTGCGTTCACAGACAGATGCATAGAAATGCAGCCACAGTGTTTCCAGTGGCTGAGGCCACTGTTAATAGGTGCCAAGCACAGGCAAGCACGATCTGTTTCCAGGAAAAGAAGTGCAGTAATTGGAAACAATTAAGAGAGCATACACTGAATACAAAATAAGTTGAATAGTTAGATTCCTTCTGCTGTTAGATCAGTTTAATATTGCTCTGAGACCTGGAGAGAGCATATTCAGCCCAATAAAATTCTCTTTGAGTGCTTGGGAGTTACAGCTATATCACTTGACATCTTTAGTTTGCTTCTTCCTTCCGACCCTAAATGCAGCCAGGAGTAAATACGGAGAAATTTGGAAGCTGGCTTCTTTACTGTTAGCCCAGTGTAGTTAAATAATATCTTTTCCCCATGGCCCTGTTTTTCACCAGACATAGGATAAGTGAGGATTTGAGGCTACTTCTGTCCTGTGACCAGAATCCAGTAAACTAACTGAACTTAAAGAAACCCATTCCTTGGCCTCAGAGAGAGGCTTAGAGAAGACCTTAATTAAGTGCAGTGTTAGCAATTCCATTTAGCAGCATTTAAGTAAAAAATTAGATTCAGATGTGAGATAGGAATTTAAAAGAAAATCTTGACTTTTGTAAACAGGCATGCTTAATAAAAAAAGTTAATGTGTAAAAGATGTATAGCTACATTTTTTGGAATTACTCAACACTTTGGACTACACCTCTTGGTCCTAAGGGCATCCTACAGCACCATTTGTTCCTCTTATTTGTTGTGGGTTTAGGTTTACACTTTAGGTCAATAGGTAATTTTTTTTTCCATTTTAAATTGTGCCAGATATATATAACTATGGGAGAGAGCTGGACTTTTTCTAATATATAGTATTATTTCATTACCACTCAGTAGAAGTTATTTGTCAATTTTACTCTGAAAAATGACTAGGAGAAATAATTTCCAGGTTATTTTTTAACTGTATATAAACCACTCTATAATCACATATCTATGTTATACCTAACACATCTATATCAAAGACTGATTTCCAGATTACTGTCTAAGGATAATTTGCAGTATGAAGACATAGCCTATTGGATGAGGTTTTGGTTTGGTTGGTTGGGGTTTGGTTTGGTTGTTTAAGATGTTTGGTTCTTTGGTGGAGTGAGTCACAGAGTGGGTGACGTTGGAAGGGACTACAGTGGCTCCTCTGTCCAACCTCCCTGCTCAAGCAGGGTCATCCCAGAGCACATGGCTCAGGATTGTGTCCAGATTGTTCTTGAATGTTTCCAGTGAGGGAGACTCCACAGTCTCTCTGGGCAATCTGTTCCAGTGCTCAATCAGCCCCGCAGTAAAGAATTCCTTTGTTGTATTCAGGTGTATGCACAGGAAATTCCTGTGCGTCAGTTTCTGCCCATTGCCTCTTGTCCTATAGCTTGACACCACACCTGGCTCCATCCTCCTGACACCCTCCCTGCACTGAAACTGTATCTAAATATGTTTCAGGGTTGTCAATAATACATAACATTCACTGAAGCCAGCATTAATGTGAATGAAAAGCTTTTTGTAGTGGCAAAGGCATGTTTTAACCATTTCTCTATTTAAATAGGTTGAATAAGTGATTTCATAATTGTGACTTTGACAAGAGATTATATACTTTTTCCTTTGACAAGAGATTTTATAATAATAATAATTTTATATATGACTTAGGCTATGGAAAAAATAATCCAGTTGTCCTCTTTTTAAAATCAAAATAGAGAATTACCTGATAAAATTCAGTTGTCATCAGCAAAACATAAGGCAAAAAACTTGGTGTCTAATGATATGGTTTTCAGAAAGAGGTTTGCTACTCAGACCAGTCATGGGAGGGAAAACCAATATGAGAATAAGTGTGTGTTTGTGACAGGGCATGTCATGTCTGGTACATCGAAACCAAAAAAAGCAATTATAAGCAATAGCAATTCTTTTACCTTAGGATTCTTTTGCTCTTCAGCAAGTGCTTTTGATGGTGGGTGTATAATTGAGTGTAATTGTTTTGAGAATCTCTTTCTGGACACTTCACCTGTCATGTCTTCTCTGTAATTCATTTTCCATCTTCCTTTCTATTATTATCTTGCATTATTTTGAACTGCCATGGTATTGCTTGCTTGTGATGTACTCAGCATGGGTGCCACAATGCAGAATGGTGTACTGAACTTCAATCTATATATATATATATTTATTTATTTATTCATTTATTTATTTATATATATATAGGATCCATACAACAAATTTAATTGGATATCTAGCACAAATTTCCTGCGGCAGAAGTCTTGAAGCTTAACAAGGAATGGTATTTTATCTCCCTGATACTTGGAAATTATTTCACAATTTTAATGAAGTCAGGAAGCTTTGCTGGAGCATCTCATCATTGCCTCCAAATTCCTTTGGCTTTGATACATTCCAAGGATTGAAGTTAGCTGTTTTTCTATTGAGTCTTTTCAGTTCTTATTTTGTGTTTTCACTTGTAAAGTGAAAAAAGCACCTATGTATTTATAAGATATACTACCATGGCCTTCAGCAAACATTGCAGTTGATTAAAACATTGGTCAGAGCAGGTTTATCAGATTCCATGAGCATCCAGAGGTTATGAACCTCAGCTTATTAGGGCTGTATTAGCGATATGATTAATGATATAATACTTCTTCCTTCCAGTTTTGCTCTGGAGGTTGACTTCTATAGCAACAGGTCATCGTCAGGGAAAATTCTGGGGTAAAGTCTATTAATGATCCCATTTTACAGCTGGAAAATTTGAATTGTGCTGGAGATTCACACTTAGCAGTTAGAACTGAACTCCTACCAGAAAAAAATGTTTTTAGAAAGGGAAAAATGGATGGGGGATAAATTTAATTCTGCTAAAAGATCAAAACTAAAATGTGTCTTCTGGTTTGCTTATTTTTTTAGGGTTTGGTTTTTTTCCTCTACTTTTGCTTTCAAAGATGCCACCAATGTTTTCTCATATTTGGAACTGCCACATCCATAAACTCATTTAGAACAAGAAATGTTGCATCAGTGTCTGTTGTACAACAAATTGTGTTTATACAAAGGAAATTTAGATATTTGATAGGATTTCCTTAAGAGAGGAGATAGTAGTTTATTGTTTTTGAAAACTACCTTGGAAAAGACTTGGATTAACCATCCTTGTACCCCAGGAAGAATCAGATTGTCAATTCTATTTTGTAGATCATCAGTGATGGAATACCCATAGCTACCCTTGACAATCTATTCCAGTATTTCATTATTAATCTCAATTGAGTGATTTTCCTAAAATCTTTGCTGGATCTTTCTGATCATTATTGCTTGTTCTGTCCATCACTGGTATGGAGAACAGATTCTTTACTTCTTATTTTTTCTGTTCTGTGCTTTAGGTTTTCTATCCCTGATAGTTCTTGTTGATCTTCTTTTGAGCATGTTCATTTCCTTAAATGTCTAAAATCATTGTGCAGTGTTATGATTATGATTTGGATATCAGAAATAGCCCCCAGGTGTCACC
>VZTB01001268.1:77868-135081 GCA_013397245.1 Thryothorus ludovicianus
ACTTCTTTCAGTTAGAACTTTTACTAACTAGCTTCTTTTTATCTTATCTTGAATAAGCACTGTTTCTTTGTCTGGTTAAAACCTGTTTGAATCTTTCACCAGTTCTCCAACATCTTTGCAGTGCCTATTATTGTCTCCAATGTTTTCTTCTCTCATGATAAGAAAAACACTGAAAAAAGACTAGACCTGGAACAGACCCTCTGAAACACCATACAATGCATCTTTCTATTTGACTGTGTAACATCGGTCCTCTGTAGGCACAGTTATCTAATTTCTGTTTTCAGGTTTCATTGTGGCTTACTGAAGTCAAGATGAATGACAATCACTCCTCTTCTTCTAAAAACACCTTTTAGCCGCAACACAGGAAAAAATTGGATTGTTTTGTCAGTTTGTTCTTAACAAATTCATATTGATTGCCACTTATGTCTGTGTTACCATATAGCTGCACACAATTGCTTCATCCAGAAATGTTCTTGAATATGAGGTTCAGTTTAACTTGTCTGTGGTTTCTCAGCTCCTCTTTCCTGCTGTTCTAAGCATGGGCACGAGACATCACATAGCTGCTATCAGTCCTCATGTCAGTTCAACTATTTTTTTAATGTATCTTCACTGATACTGGTCAGGACAGTTAAAATTGAAAAATATAATTAATAATCTGTGTTCTCATTTGAGCTCTGACTGTTGTTGCTGTTAACTCAGCTTGACACCAATAGATCTCGTTCATACAGACAAGAAGAGCTTGTTCATACAGCAAGAGCTCTCTGGCTGTCTCTGCATCTTCTCTGCATTTTCTCTGAACCACTGGCTAATGTAGTCTTTCTAGTTGTAGAACCAGATTTATTTGTTCACAGCTTACTGCCTAGATACTTTGTGTTTAATAGCTTGGATAATTCTTGTGGTTGCTTGAACTAGGAATTATATGGAAATTTCTGGAGAAAGGATATCGATCCTTTCCCAAGAGCATGCTCAGGAGGGACATGCTTCTGGAAGGTAGACTGTGGCATCTTGGTTTTGAAACAGGTCAAATGAGGAGAGAGAAGCTTAGGAGACAGGCAGGTGATAGGCACAGGAGTCAAAAGGAGGCTGGAGTATTCATACACCTTGGCTGGGCAAAGTGGCTGCTGGATTAAAATAAGACTGAGGAGGAAAAATGTAAAGATGTGCTAGGGAGAAAGGAATTTAATTTTTGAAGCTCTTTTGTATCTTATTTTGACCAGTCTGAGACTTTCCTCTTAAAAAAAAATAAAAAATACTGTTCTACTTCATGTTTAGGTATTGCAAGTTCTTTGGTGTTTTGGAGCACCAAAAGGGCAGGCTATTGGCAGATCAGCTTCAGAAGTTTGCCTGACCTGATCTCTGCTCAGCTGTGATCATAGGGTTCCTTTGTTTCTTATTATCATGTTCTGTGTCTTGACCTCTTTGCTTGTGCTCCAGCTGTTTGTGCCATTCTTTTATGCTGTTCTTTAGTGATCTGACCTAGTTGGTAAGCTTCTTTCCCATGTTTGAGGTCAATGAAGAAGTCTTGATTTAGCAAGGCTAATATCTTACAATACTTCTGTCTTTTTACATGGAAATGGGCAGAATTTTTGTCCTCAGTTATTAGTTCTCATGCTGTCAACTATTTTACTTTTTTTTCCATGCATTCAGAATGGCATTAATGCCTGATTTCAAGAATGAAAGGTCAGATGTATCCATAGGGTTCAGTCCCAACTTTCTGAAGGATATAGTACTTGCTCTTAAACTCATGGCTTCTGGTTATAACATTGCTTGGCTTTCACATAATGGTAGCAACCAGCTTCTTCCCTGTGAGTGGTTGGGTTAATCTTTATGGCTGGCTGCTGTTCTACAGAGCTGTTCACAGGGTTTGTTGTACTGACTTCCTTTGGCATCCTCCTCATCACAGGTATACCTCTGACTTTTCAGCCCTCCTTCTTGCTTTATAGCAGCAGGTATCATTGAACCAAACATCTCCTTCCCAGTCTTTACTGGAGCACAAATGTAGATGTATCTTCTTTCAAGTACAGCTCAGAACTAAGGGCAGGATACTGATATTCCTACCTGAGCATGGCTCACAGCTGCAAGTAGACACAGAACAGAGGGCTAGAGTGGTCACTGCTCCTCTGTGTATTACAACATTTCATGACTTCTCCTTATATCCCCTTTAGGCATCCTTCCATTTATTGCTCAAACACATCACAGTATGGAAGCTTTTAATTATTTAATGTTAGTTGCAAACAGATGAATTTCCCATTTCCTTCTCCTCCAAACACAGAGTGAAGTATACTGAACTCTACCTGTGTGTATTTTCAAGAAGAATTTAGAAAAGAAGATCTGACTGTGTCAGTGAAGAGGGACATAGAAGACTTTTACTTAAAATTATGTATAATTAGACTATTATCTTCTAAATGTTCATGTATGATCATGGAGGAGAACTTCCAAGCATAAAAGAACATATTTAGACCTACAACTGGATTATGTGATGAGGAACTTTACCTTAATTACTACAAGACACTCAAACAACACTTAAAGGGCTTTTACTGTAGAAACTCTTCTTTTAGAAAATCCTTTGGCTTCACTGTTGTGATGACTATTATTTGATAAGTTACCAGGAATTTAGAGAATATTCAAGGTAATCTGAAGCAAATTTAGAAAAATAAGATAAAATATTCTACTGCTGTGATTTAATTTCTTGTAATATATTTATTTTAGTAATGTAATTCATTGCAGGAGGATATTGAAGCAAAGGTCAGAAGTGTATTACTTTTTTGTAAGAATAATAGGAACATTTACAAGAATAAATTCTTTTTCTTATGCCTAGACAAAAACAACTAAAACATATATTTATATATATTTATAAGGTAAAGATTTCATCTCTTGTTCTCTGAATGACTGATGCTAGGTCATGTTCAGAACAAAATATTTAATTAGATGAACATTTGTTGTTGGGAATGACAGTCTGTATGTTTTGTTGATATTTCCATGAATGATTAGAAGAATCAGAAATTATAAGTTTTGTCCCAATGTAAAATTTTACACAAATTTGTTTTTCTGGCTGCTCTTTTTCCTTTCATAAAATATAGCAGCTCATATGAAATCCAAAGAAGGGAATTAGCAGAGGTGAACAGAAGTCAAAAAGTTGAACATTTTCCTGATAGAATTTTATGTAGCCATGAAAATGATGAATTTGATTAATTTTTTTTTTTTTCAGTGTAGTAACAGTACTAATTGTAGTTTACCATCAGTGTTAAGCTAGGATTTTGAATTTAGCCCATGGCAGTGTAACAAGAATTTATGCCAACTTGCAGAGCTGTGCAGCTGATGAAAACCTCCACTCTAAGAAGAGCCTTTAAAATGTGTGACTGCAGAACTCCAGCTCTGTTGATCTTTGAAAAAACATTAGAGCAGTTTCTACTCTGATGTTTGCCAGTATAAACCTCACATTATTTTAGTGATGACTGTTGAATAGTTTTCATCAATGCACTTGAAACAGTATTGTTTTTTTTTCATTTAAATGGACCTGGATTTGTGGGCGGGCAGGGGCTAAGAAAGTCAAAATGTCCTTTTAGCATCAGGCAGCCTGGCATACTGCTTTTTCCTTGGGGCTAGATCTGTTCCTCTGTGGCAGTAACCTCTGTAGCAAGACTGTGGTAAAGCAGATGATATAACACCACCAAAATTAGAGGGTCTTCATTTATGTTGGGAGATGCAAAGGCCTGTGCAACACCTACACTGCCTTCATTGTTTTTTTTAAAGCACAAAAGTAAATTAAGAAACAAAAGTAACTAATTTGTTTTTTCCTGAAGCTTCAACATATAATTTTCTTAGAAACATTTCCAAAGTCCATTCAAAGCCACTGTAATTCAGTTTTCCATTAAATTGTTGAGATAAAACATTTCAGTGGTAATATAATTGATAAACATAATGCACCTAGTGTATCTCTGATGTAATTCTTCTGAGGAAAACTGAAATTAAGTAAAACAAGAACTAATAGTCTAAGGAGATATAAGAGGCACTTGGAGTTGCCTCTATTAGTATCTTTGGCGAATTTAACCCTGAATAGGTTATTTATAGGTTATTTTCAAGGGAGATAAGAAAGATGTGTGTGTTGTAGTCTGAACAGTTTGGCTTTGTAATGTACTCACAGTTAACACTTCACAAGTTAAACACACACCAGCCATGTTTCTTCCTTCTACTTCTAAATAATGACTAATTATAGCTCTTGAGTTATAGCTCTTGGGCTTATGTTTCTCTGCCACCTTCAGAGCTGTGTAATGGAGAGTGATGGAGACCTTTATTCCAGTGAGTAGTTGCTGGTTCCTCCCTGGCCAGTAACTTATGGGATTTCTGTCACTGAGTTTGGTCTGTCTAGAAACTGGACTTGTGGACTGAAGTAGTTTTCCTTCTGTAGTCACCAGAGAGGAAGGGCCAGCTGGACAGAGCAAGTCATCCCACCTATCTTAGGATGTTGAGGAATTGCCCTGTGAAAGTACTTATTTGTAGAGGAAAATTAGGCAATGATTTCAGCCTATTAAAAAGGGATTAAAATATTCATAATGGGAAGGTGTTAGTAATCAAGGAATAGTCCCACCTGCTTATATGCATTGCTCCCAGTATTGCTACACCTATTTCTCATAAATTATTTTAAATGGCACGTGACTCTAGATCAAAGCAGCACTTTGATAAGATTTAAGTATTGTAATCTAGAACTACCTTTTGGAGGCCTCAATCTTTGGTACCAGTTATTATATGCTCCCCAGAAGGAAGCTCTAGAGAACCTCTAGTGTACCCTGCCCAGAGCAGATCTGACTTTAAAGGTAGAGGAGATTGTTTAGGTCAAGCAACATGTACAACATCTCTAAAATGAGCGGGAAAAGTTGTCATATGTGGGATCTGCAAGTCACCAATCCCAATCTTCATTATTTTCTCATCCTTTTTTCTTCCCATCCACAGTAAATCAGCTTCACCAGAACTCCCATTTTGGAATGAGCATCTGAGCTGATTGCAAACTCCCAAAGGATATGCTTCCAGTAACTCAATCAGGTGCTACACCCTTGGGATATCACATGGCTGTGTTTAAGGGATGCCCTCCAAAGGCACTTCCAGCCAAGTATGTTTTGCTTTCTGTATAAAGGTGCAGTGTGCAAGTTTACTCTATGTAGTTTCTGTTTTCATAGAAGATTTTTACCTTGGAGATCAGTGGCAGGCATTTGGATAAAGCCAAAAGTGATACTTCATATGTGCCCATTGGGTAATGGACAGATGGCAAATAAGAGAAAACTTATATTTTGAATGTATTCTTTCAACCTATGTTATTTTAGCCTTGAAAAGGCAGTGCTTTTGTTTCAGATACTCAGCTAAATCTGGAGATACAAATATGCTCTCTACAAAGCTGAGAAAATACACAGAACTATTCTTTCATAATCTCCAGGTAAAAGTCAAAGGTTGTTTCTTGCTGTGTGGTCTTATGGTTTACAAGTATTACTTGTGGGTATATCAGTGGCATTCCATGGCTTACCTTGCAATTTTGACAAATTTGGTTCAAGGAGACTTTTTGTATTAACTTCAGTCAATTCCAAACCCAGACATTAGGTTTTTTTGATAGTAGGAGAATTCCTGACTTTCATTCTGTTTTTGATTCTCAACTACAGACTCTTCTAAGAGTTCTGAGAACTTTGTGCTTCTCAGGATTAAATTTTGGAAAGTTGTCTACTGTGATGATTTTTTTCCCCTGGATATTAAGGCTACTCTATTCTGCCCCTACTGTGGAACATTATAAATTGCTTTCATATGACTTGTGTTTCCCACTGAGTTGCAGATACTTTGGATTTAAGAACAGCCCTTTAGAGATGAAGCTTTCCTAAGAATTTTCATTTCTATTAAAGCTTACAATGTTAATATTTTTAGCAAGGCTTTTCAACTTATGTTACAGGAGGTATGCTTTCCCAAGTAGATGAGCCATGTTACCTCTCTGTGGGAATCCTTCTCGTGTCATAGCCAAAAACTGGCAGTTTAAATATCTTCTATTTGGACTTTATTACTTTCAGCAGAACCTTTCAGTGCAAAACCCCAGATGTTTTAATGCATAAAAAAAAAAAGACACTCTGTTGCATACACCTCGCCAAATCAATTATTCGGTGAAATGTTTGTGGTGAAGCAGCAGTTAATGGAAGAGTGGCAGATGTCAGACACAGAAGTGTCCATTTCACTGTGGTGCTCCATGGTCTGTTGTGACAGCTAAATGAAGCAGCTCAACAGCTGTCAGCATGTTAATGTTTTGGATCAAATAAACACGCTTGGAAGAACTTTCCTCTGATTTTTAAGACTTAATGACTTTGAAGGCAGCCGTGCTTCTTTGCAGATGAAGTTTGAAGTGTTTTGTAAGTGAGGCCAGATGCAATGAGGAATAGCATTGGACTGCAGGCTAGACTACTGTATTTTGATTTCATTGGTAACAGAACCCCAGTGGGGCTTAGAAATTCCTATTCAATCTAAACATCAAAATTAAATCAAGGTTGCAGTGAGGTAGATAGTTTTCTTCCTTTGCTTTACTAACCATGGATAAACCATAGAGAAATAAGCATGAAGCAAGCTTTTAACTTTTGAAGAGTATGGAGGCAAATCAATCAAGAAAGCTGGACACATATAAACATGAACCCAACATAACATCTGTCCATTATAGTCAAATACAATGCAGAATGTTCAAGGCTGAATGCATGATCATTTGAATATATTTGTTCATGGGTTTTGTAGTTGGTCAGTGATTGCTTTATAACATAGTCAGCTGATTTTCCATGAAATCTTCTGTTGTGCCTGGGGGTTTTCTTGACTGCCTTTCTGACCTCAGTTGTTTTGGAGTTGCAGTGCCTGATAGAGGTGTAATATATGGACAGATTCTGCAGCATGTAGCTGGCCCGTTCCTTTTGATTTCAAAATTTATTTTCAAGTAGCTTATCCATTTCACAGATCTGAGAGGGTATCTGTTATTGTTATTTAAAAAATACAGCTGGTGAGATTCTCTTGCCATGACACTTGTCATGGTTGACTGTCAGACTAAGCAGGGGAACATCTTTTAGCACCAAGGCTGCTGAAGAACTATGATGATAATTTATCTCATTGATTTATTCTCTTGAGTTCTGCTGTTTTTTTCTTCCAAGTAACTGCTTCTTACTGTGGTTAACTGGCTTATGTAACAGAACAAGAAACACAGAAACCAAAGTTCTAGATTATTCATCTAGGCTTGAAGGAATTAGTAAAGATTTAGCATCATCAGAGTGTCTTAAAAATTAGAAATATTCATTTATGATGGCATCTGAGGTAACCACAAGAGTGCTACATCTTTCTACATCTTTAACTGTCTCTATGAATTGAGCAGCCATCATTTATTTCCTGACACTCCCTGCCATTCCCATTATCTAACTTTTAAAGAGTGCAAGCGTGAGCAATTATTGAATATCTTATCTTTCTGCTCTGTCATTTGTTCCGAAAATGAGAGTGGAAGCTTAGTGAGCTCAATTGAGGAATGAACCAGGGCTATGGAAGATGAGAGAAGGGGTTTGCCTGGGAGCTCTACCAAAAAGATAACTTCTTCTCTCTTAATCCTGGGAGCTTTATTACACAGTTTTCATAAAGAAAAGTGAAACCAGCAACAGTTAGATACTAACTCACTTTTCTAGTATTTTTTTTTAATGCCAATGTGTGTATGACAAACGACTATTAATGATCATTGTAACGATAAATATTAAAAACATTTGCATGATGTAAATGAAAGTAAAGTGTAAAGCTGTTGAAAAATGAGAGTTGATGCAACTTAAGCATAGAAATTTTCAGACTTTTGTTGCTTGGATTTTTCATTTGGTCACTGTTTCAGGAATCTTGGGGTTTAAATTATGTGACAGTCAGCCCACATGAGGGAGCAGAAGAGAGGTCTTAATAGCCAATGCTTCAGAGCCCCATGGAAAGGGTTCTGGCACACTTTTTTTATTAAGTCTTCTGCAAGGGAAAGGTCTTTGCATTTCTCTATATTCACTTCTTTCAGGAATTATTGCAGTGCTCTCATCAGTTAGCAGACAGGCCACCATACCTTGCTTGGAGAGCTTCCAGTATACCTTTCTCTTCTCCTCTGTTTCTCAGGCCAGAGATGCCCCTTCCAGTTGTCACAAATCTGTCCTTTCTTTAGTCTGACCAGGTGTGGCTGTGGTGTTTTGTGTGGATTTTATTACACATTGTTACATTGTGACCTTGTGACATTATTTTGGTATGGAGCTTGATTTGTGGATTTTATTATATTTTCTTCGCAAGCTTGGACAATCGTAGCCAAGTGTAATTGTAAAATACGTAGAGAACTCAAACATCTGAAAATCAGATCCTTAATTCATGGTTATGACTGTCAAATTCTAAACTGTTTTTTATGCCATAATAGGGTAAGTACATGCCGTTTTGGTCTTGGAAGCAGCTCTAATCACAGTAATTTTTTACTAACTCCTCTTTCATGCTCACTCTCAAATTCTCATATAGGAGCCTTAGCACACAGAAATTATCATTTCCATTTTTGAAATCTCTAAAAATTTACAGCTGCTTTTTTCAACTCACATAAGAAGTTTTCCCCTAGAAAATATTTTGTTGTCTTTACTTTTCACTCATATGACAAATGAATGAGTTTTAATCACTGTTTTTGTAGGGATTAAGTCTCTTTCAGGTTTTGATTTCTAAGTTGGAATTGGGTAAATAAGATAAGTGCAATCTCCATGTCTTTAGAAAACAAGGAGAGTTATAAAGTAAGATTCTACATGTGTAGCTTTGCAACAATAGAATTAAAAGTGGAATAATGAACTGTATTTGTGTCTAATTGCATAAATAATGCATTTGTGTAATTGTCTAGTAGGGGTGTACTAATGAATAAATTAGTTTAAATTGCAGGTTACTTGATTGTTTCAGAAATATAATTGATTGTAATCAAGAATCAATTAAATGCTGGTAGTAATTGTATTTATCAAATTTAATATATTATTATAGCTTAAAAACATTTTCAAAAAAGGAAGTATTAAAGGTCATAAGGTATTATGTGTTCATACCATTGGGTAGATGAGGTGGTGCATGCTATAACAGTGCACAACAAAAAAGGAACGTGCATTTTCTTTTCATCTTTCTTTCTGATCCCTCCTGATCTGTGAGGATAAACAAGGGTTTAGGCTTGCTCAGTATTCATGGTTCTTAGCTTGCTGTGTGAAGTGGGCTTTTATAGAAACCAAGTGCCCCCATGTGAGGCTCCTTCAGTGGTGTGATGCTTTGTGAGCAGATGAGAGCAGTGCTCTGCACAGCAGGGTGCTGGTGCAGGGAATCCAGACCTGTCTGCCTTCTCTGGTGGAGGGAATCTGGACCTGCCTGCGTACTCTGGAGCAGGGAATCCAGACCTGCCTGCCTTCTCTGGTGCCCCCCACAAGCTGCCAGACCTAGATACCCCTTCTCTTCCAGACTGTGATTGGGTTCTAGTGTGTCTTGTGGAACTGTTGGCTCTCCCTTCCAACTAGTTTATTATTCTTTTTGTAAATAAAGCTTTATCTTGTGGTTTCAGTTTGAAGGATCTATATGTGCGTGATGTGCACAGAAAAGGCATTAGGTGTGCCTTCCCATGACTCTGCTGGTTTTACAAATACGAAAGACAAATGATTAAATGAAGTCAATATGACTGTAAATAGATAGTGACCCAACCTGATAAATGAGGAGGGCCCCGTTTTAACACAGACCTTATTTTGCTTTCATATGCAGATGCTTTGTTGATGCTGAATCATTTTTGGCCTGTGTAGAAAGGGCTGATTTTGTTTTAAAGGTGGGAGAGTGGATTGTCCATTAACTGTGTAAAGTACAGACCATGTGTGCAATTCATGTTTCCATGGGTTTACGGGTCCTAATCAACAAACTTGACCAGTTTGTGTGCCATGGGAAAACTGAAATCCACACTAAGGAGTAGGTAAAGCACAGAGCTCCCTTCCAAGGGAAGCTGTCTAAGGACCTGTGATCTACTGCAGTTCCAGGAGAAGCAACACATCTTTGACAAGTGTGCAAAACATGTAGATAGTAAATATAGACAGTGCCATCTACTGACCTGTAAGGGAGAATATGTATGCATGCAGCATTGTCCAGAATGAGTCAATATAGTTGTTGTTGTGCTCCAAATGGATTCCTGACTGTAGATGCAGGAGTCTAGTTTGGGCTCATCTTGTCTTTCCCCTTTAGCAACACAAAGGGATCAGTCAAGCTGCCTGATGTAATCTTGGTGTTTCTGAAAACTTGTCCTTGTGACCAAAACTGCAAGACTGAGGGGCAAAATTACAGTGGAGAAGAGAGGGTTTTTTTTTAAAACTATTGTTTTTAAATATATTTGGAAGTATCTAAACTGGGTATTTTCTGAAGTTCTTAGATCTGGTGTCACTGGAAATGTGATAGAATCTTGTCCTTGGATCTTTTGCTGAATGAGCTGTGGAGTAGATGCAGAAGTAGAAGCTGGGTCACCTCCTTCTGTTTTTTTTTTCCTCAGAAAATTGAATGTTGAGTTTTCTTCCATTTTACCCCAGAAAAAGGTTCTATTAGGTGATATCTGACGTTCACTATAAATTGCTCCTTAGTTTGACAAAGGGAAATTATCAGAATTACTTGCTTTCCTGCCTGTGGGGGCTGTTATTTCAGTAGTGAGGTTTTGAGTTGGAGGATGAAGAGAGCATTTGACCTTTTGATTTTTTCCTTTTGTTCTAGCACTGTTTTCTGAACATAAAGAAGAGAGAGGTGTGGAAAAGAGTTCAGAAAAGGGAATTTTGGTCTTTCCCTTCACCCCGAGAACTGAACTTACTGATCAGAAAAGGTTAAAAAAGACAGAAGCTTAAAAAGACAAATGTTAGGAAATATTCATCTGTGAATGAGGAATAAACCAAAAAATCCTTATTATTTCACTGTATAAAACTGCAGTATATCATGTCTGGAATGCTGGACTTAGCTTTGGTCTCAATAGAGACCTTACATAAACTAGAAAAGGGTAATAGAGATGATCAAGAATTAAGGAGCTACTACTGTGCTCAAGAGGCTCCTACAAAAAAACCATGCCAGGGAGGAAATGGTTACTCTCCACTACTCACACCTGAAGAATTGAGAGGCAACTATATTTAGAAAAATGTTTCTGTGCACAGATGAAATTGTGAAACTTGGTCATATATTATGGTCTGAGAGACAAAATAATGGAATTAACGAAGAATTCATGAAAAGTACAAGTTGCCACAGTTGCAGGCTTTGGCTTAGAATGCCCTTTCCCTTCTTTCCTTGGGCAATCAACACTATATGGCCAGGAAGGATCACTTTATTCTCATCCCATTTCTTATATTCTCCTCTAATTATGGCCTACTGAACATAGCAGGAAATAGATTATTAAACCAGGTAGATTTTTCTTCTAACCCAAAGCAGCAGGAGCCAGAAGATAAGACCTTGCCTTCTACTCTGTGCCTGCAGAGTCATGCCCTATTTTCTGACTGCTCTGTTTGTGGCCCAAAGAGATGAATAATTTTTGCACAAGCAGCACTGGGTGTCGTTTGGGATGGCTGGTAGGCTCTGCTCAGGGTACCCTTCAAGGAGGGAGGGAGGTGTGCCCAGAGTGAGGTTCCCAACTCTACTTTGTAACACAGGTGCCTAAAATATCTGGGATCTGTGGTGCCAATCTTTCCAACTCCAAAGGCACTTACAAGCCCTACCCCTTAATTACAAACTAAAGACAAAATTCTTCAGTTCATCTGTAGATATATCTTGCTTGTAGATGTATCTTAAAGATTTATCTGGCTTTTCAAACTCAAGTTAACTATTTTGGTTGTAAGATAATGTAACACAAACATATCACTAATCAAGTTAATATGTTTGTGTGCAAATATACCACATCATTCCTATTAGCTGTTTTAAGAGGAAAAGAATGTACAAAAATGGTAAATTTCTACAGTTGGAACTCCTCTAGGAGTCCCCAGTTTCTTCCCAGGTACATGCCTGCCTTTCAGAGGTGGTATGCCAGTTCCAACATTTCTATAAAAGCTTTGGTTGGTAAAGCAATTTTCCTTGTTTATAGTTTTAACCATGTAATTTGCCTCATGTTGGATGTCACCTTTGATCCATACCAACAAAAAACTTTCAAAGGATTAAGTTATTCTTTTTCTCTCTCTTCTTTCTTTCTTGAGTTTCTTCAGTAATTCCTTACCATTGAGGTGGTGCTGACTAAGGAACAACATTTGTAATCTTCAAGTGCACAAAAAACCCCAACAAAATGACAAAACCAGAGAAAGATGTTCATATACAGTTGGTTAGCAAACCCAGCAATCATGCTGGCTTCCCAAATCAATTGCCAGTTATGTTCTGGAATCTCTTGCTTCCTGTAATAGAAAAATTCTTGTTGCTCACTTTGTTAATAGGGTTTCTTTTCTGGTCTTAACACTCACATTTAATCTTTGGATTTGTTCTTTCCAATTGTTATCCTGCTGGCATGCAAGCTAGTGTGAGAATGTCTGTAAAGGATGGTTTCACTGAAGGCTGGAAGGGCATTAATGTCCTGATGCAGGAGAGTCTTGTGAGCCTGTACCTGAAGATGGGAATATTGCATTGAAATCCTTTTGGGTTATTTAATTTTTAAGTCACAGTGCATGTTTACTGTGAAAAAATGTTATTTAGCAAAGTTAATTGTGTGATTGAAATAATTCACATGAGAGTGGTAGTTGGATGAAAAATCTCACTCCTTGCAGAGCTGCACCATTTGTCCAGGAGGTCACACTTTGGCAAACACAGAGTTCATGTGTTTCTGTCAGTGATAATACTGTCAACTCTAATTCACAACAGCTTGGTTCGATGCAAAGCTTACCAATAATTTGTACTGATCAGAAGATCAATGAGATTCAGTGCTCATGTTCTGAATGAAAAAGGACTGAGTGGCCTCCTGGCGGTTCCTTTCTTGTCTTTGGCTGCAACAGCTCAGAGTCCTCAAAGCTGAAACTGTAA
The DNA here is from genome assembly GCA_013397245.1 of Thryothorus ludovicianus. NCBI lineage: Eukaryota > Metazoa > Chordata > Aves > Passeriformes > Certhiidae > Thryothorus > Thryothorus ludovicianus. The sequence continues at coordinate 90,883 of VZTB01001268.1, forward strand.
TTAGTTGATGTAATGCTAATTTTAGGATGTAAAAATGTGAACACTTGATTTTTTTTTTTTACAGTCAGAAACTTATGAAAGTTAAATCAGGGTGCTGTGTCAGTGACTGAATTTTATCCCCTTGGTTTTTAGCCATACTAGTGTGAGCAAACCCTGGCTAATGGTCTCTGCTAGCAGCAGTGTGCTCTGGCACAGCAGCATGTTGCAATCTTTCTTACTGGCTTTCTTTCCCCCATGGGGTGACCTCTTTCCTGTCTCATTGATGTAAATTCTACAAGATTCTTGACCTGATCTGATGGAGGTAGGAAACTGAATGGCAGTTTTAAAATCACTAGTCTCCAAATGAATGTTGTCTAGCACATGTTGCACCTTTAAAAAAATGAAATAAATAAATGCTCTCCCTGCACCCAAAATTCAGCTATGGCTGTAGCATCTTCAGTCATAGAGGCATTTCATGCAATCTGTTGAATTAAAGGGATTTTTCCCTCACTCCTCATATCTAATTTTTATGTATACAATACTGAACTTGTTGAAAAAAAGAACTTAAAGTAGTAAGGCAATAAGAATGAATTGCTGAGAGCTCCAGTGAGAAATGTGTCATGTGAAATCATGGAGGAAAGAGCCAGCAGCTGTTACTGTGTTCCTGGGAGAAATAACCCCTTCACAGTGAAACACAAGGATAAGACAGAGGAAAACATATTTCAGCTTTCCTAAGCTCTAGCACTTGATGTAAAGCCAGTTCTGATTTAGAGGGGGTAAAAGAGGGATATTGATTTTCTGGCAAGAAATGCAAATTACTTGTCATACTTGTTGCTAATTGTAGTCCTGTAGATTGGTCAGTATATATAATTTTTTTTCATGAAATTACAAGATCAATTTGGATTTTGGCATATTTGCAAATAATCATTATGTTTATTTTTGATGCACATCAGATACATGTATGTTAATGTTTGTAGTTTTAAAAGAAATCATACATCAACTCCAATTTCTAGTCTAGGAGTGATACAAGGACATTCTTATTCATAAGTTTTTGTGCTCAAGACTAGTTAAGAAAGCCAAAACAAATTCACAGTTTAAAATAGCATATTTCTAAGATTTAGGGGTTTGTCAAGAGTTGACAAGTTATTTTTGCCCCACATGAGTGACACTAGGTGCAGAATAGTTACGGTAAATTTGGGAGGTTATTGCTCAGAATCCAGTATCTCCTAAGCTCCAATCAGTTCAGGCTCTGGATGTGTGGATTTTATTAATATTCCTGAACTGAGTCATACAGACATGAGTTATTTGAGGTGGCATTGCAATTTTTCCTTAGCTACTCAATAATTGCTCTGGAAAAACTGTTCAAATTCTGTTCTTTCTACTGGAGGAAGCCGGGATGTTAACCCACTTCACTTACTTTGCAGTAATTTAAATTTATCACTTTGGGGGGGTTGTTTTTTCAGAATCATGTCCTTAAATTGCTAAAAGCTCATCTCTAGAGGAACTTTAATCATTGTTTCATCTGCAAAGGTAGGGGTAGGGTAAAGGATTCTGCTTCCAGGCTGCATTTTAAGATTCTGATAGCAAGTGGTCTGAGTGGAGCAGGATTGTCAGACACTGCGACCAGAATTCACAGCTTACCTATCGAGGGCTCTCTGCTTTCAGTATTTCTGAGTCTTTCCATGTCTCTGCCATTTGTTGTGCTGACTGTTTTCAAGTGCCTAACTGTTCCCCATGGCCTGTAATTGCAAGGTCAGTCTAAGGTGAAGCTGTGCCTTGTTCAGGAGAAGATATGAACAGTCTGTTTAGGCCATATGTTGTTGCCTTGTCCTTTTCTTGAAGCCTTTGGGTAGCTCAGGATGTTACGTACAATGATTAGGAGTGCCAAAATCTTTCAGAGTATACTGTGGCCAGCTTAGCTCCAATATTCCTGGCAACTTTGTGGAGTCTGGTCTGATGTTTGATTTTGAGAGTTAGGGATTACATATTCCCTGGCTTTTCTTTCTATATTCTGCATTTTTATTGTGGAGAACAAAACCCACCAGGTATCTGTTTTTCCCATTTTTTTTCAAAAGCATAATATTTCCCACATCCATGGGCATGGCTACTCTGTATCAGCCAGCAGGCAGTGTCTGGAGGACATTTTTTTCAAATAATTTTGTTGGGTTTTTTTTTAAGAACTGAGATTTTCTTTACCATGATTAAAAAAATAAGGAAAGGGTCCAACAGTGTAAAGATGCTTCTTTGACGAGCAGCTTGCTTGCAGCCTTCCATTGATGTTCAGTCTAGGCGTTTGCTTAGGTATTTATTTGGTAAGAAGCACATAAGGACAGAGATCTATTATTTCCTTGCTGAAAAAAAAAATCACAGGCTACAGCTTTGTTTTAAAACAGATTATGGTTGCTAAGTAACAGTCCCCTAAATTGAGTGTCTTCCCTGAAAACTAATCCCAAAGTCTTAAAAAGTGAGAAATGAAAGACACGATAAATTGTCCTCTGTCCTTGTGATTAACAAACATCCTGAGTTAAACCTTGGTCCCACTGTTGTTGGTGGAGAAGGCTTCTGCTGACTCAAGGACATGAGTATTTCTGCACTGATTCTCATCCGGAGTAGAGAAATTTGTAATATAACACACTTATTTGACAAATTTTGTTCTTATTAATGAACTAATTGCTAGATTTGTCAGTGTTGCCTCCACCTTCTCACATCTGTAGTGTTGGGCTATTTTTTTGCTTGGGTTTTTTCTTTTTTATTTTGAGGTAAATAAAGAAATACTTAAACACAGGAATGAAACTGGAAATTGTCTTTAATTCAAAAGGAAGAATGTTTCAGATGCAGCTAATGATGGCTGCTTCCATCAGTGTGTATGTTTTGCTTCCCAGTGTTAGTTCCATGTTAGTTACATGGGTGTGGCACAGCTCTGCTTTTTCTTGCAATGCTCACAAAAAGACAGGAAAGCAGGACTAGGTTTTAGGTTGAGGACTAGAATGACATCCTTCTCCGTCACAAATGGTGCTTAAATAGAGTAAGTCTCAACATCTCTTGATGAAGTCAATAAATCTCCTGCAGTGCAGAGACACCCCAGGTAAGGTCTGAGATGTACCAGGGATGGAAGTGAAATAGGAATGGAAGTGGGCTCTGCACCTGAGCTACCCAGCTCTGCCAGAGCAGGTTTATTGGCTGAAGTGCTCCACTGACACTTTTGGGCCAGGGCTAGTTTACCTGGGTGTTGCTGTGCAAAGTAAATAAATGGGCATGGTCAGGCACTTCCTTAGATGTTTAAGCTCTATCCACTCATACTGTAGACATGCCTTCCAGTCATTGTATTTGTGAACTGGATTATATGCTTTCTGTCTATTTCTTACTCATTTGAAGATTTCAAACTCTTGACAGGTTACAGAAGTTGCCAAATACTATTGCAGTTAATGCTACTGCTTTTATGTTTGCCAGGTTTAGGGACCTTGTAAACTGACTTAGAATGTGAATTTCTCATTAAAATAAGTAGAAAGCCACTTTTTCAAGTCTCGCAGCATAAACTTCTCTGTTTTGCAACCGTTTTTGTAGGAGCAGTACTGATGCCAGCATGTACAGGGTGATTATTTTATGTCTTTGCAATTAATTAGATAACACAGTAAAGTGAAATTTTAAGTATATTGTTGCCAGTCTCTTGGTACTTCAGGTGTCTGGCCCTATAGTGCACTACAGGGGTATTTTTTTGCCTTTGGCACTGAGTATCCTTGCCCATGGCAGAGGGGTTGGAGCTGTATGGTCTTTAATGTCCCTTCCAAACCAAAGCAGTTGTATGATTCTGTGACTTTGTGCTGGGCCTCCACACACTGTTCATTCTGTCCTTGCTGTGATGTGTTCTAGTGGTGGGTGGCTCTTGTGCACTCACCTTGAAATGCTCTGAACTTGTCCCAGGCTGAGCCTTGGCTGGTTGGAGCACATCACTGAACAAGAACCCTTTGCAGAGTTGTGGTCTCAGCTGAACATCTCCTGGCTCTTCTGTGGCTGTCAGAAACTGAAGTTTTAGATTAAAAATGCCCATTTACCTACTCCCCCTACCAAAAAAAGGTCATCACCAGATTCAGTGAAAATGGGAAGCTCAGGAGGCTGCACTGTAGAACGGGGACTATTAAGTGATTCTTCTTCTCCCTTCAGATTTAAGTCACTGAGGGTAGTTTTGTCCTTGTTTGTCTAAATGTAATCTCCTTGCAAGCAGCTTGATTTTTTAAATGACAAAAAACCCCACCCTGTAAAACTAGATCCTTTCTATCTTCTCCTCAGTAAAAGGAGTGAATGGAGAAAATCCTGCCCATTAACTGTAACCTGTGCTGTTTCTTTACAGAGGAATTTTGTGTGTGTGTGTGTGTTGGGATCTATTTAAAGCATTTTTATGAATTGTGTCCACTTAAGCAAGTGACTTAGATTTGTTTGAGATAGCAGCTCCCCCATTACTTACCACTCCATGAATCTCTGTCAACTAATGTATTTAATTGCCAAAGATTTTCTATTCTCATTCATCAAAAATATCCTCAAATACTTGATTGGAAATATTGAAGAGAATTAGACCTAAAAAGATCTTTGAAGAACCTCACTGTTTAGTTGTCCAATTCATCATTTTCAGATGTGCTGGTAAAGTAGTTTTTGAGACCCTCAGTACGTTAGATGTTCCTACTTATGTGTACTGTCATTGTTAAAACAGTAAGATTTTAAAATCAAGATGTCATGTAGTATTAAGAAATTTTTTTTTTTTTTATCTAAGTGTTTTATTAACAGAAATGTTATTACTAAGCTCATATCTGTCAGAAAATGTTAGTGATTCAGTTGGGAAGACCTAGTTACCATGGAATTTGTTGACTGAAATAGTTTTATCTTTTAACATCTATTTTTTTTTGTTGATAATCTCTATTTTTGAATTATCTATTCAGTTATCTTAGGAGCCATATCAGCACCACCTTCCCACTTTTTTTATTTTTAAACTTTTTGTAGACTTCTAACAATGAAACCAATTTTTATGTTTTTATAATCATGTAAGAATCACCTTATTTTTCCAAGAGATTTATCAATGATTAACAACATTTTGAAAAGCCCTGTATCCTTTATAAAATAGTAAATTCTACTGTCATTATTTTTACTTTCTCGTTATTTATATATTTGTGGCTTTCATCAGTCCTTTCAAAGCAATTTTAATGTTAATAATGACAATAATAATTTTTTTAAATATCACGATCATAGTCATGACTGAAACATTACCTTTTACAAGTTTTTGCTATATTCTTTAGTATTTTCTGTACAACATACTGCTTGAAGGAAATAAACACAACATAATAGCTGTTTTTCAAACCAGCCGCTAACTTTAAAGTCAGTTTTTTACTCCTTTGTCAGTGGAACACAATATTGCATTATCTTTGTTGCTGCTTCATATGCTCACTAAACAAATTGTGTGCTCTTTTTGAAATCTAGATGTAAACTGTTTGCCAGAATAAGAATATTTTTGTCCAATCCTCCACAACATGAACAGCCATTAAAGAAAGATTTTATCTGTTTTCCTGGTGATAGCTGCTACTCAAAGGGAACGGATGACCTGCAGTATCCCTCTTTTGGTTTGTGTGCTGTAGTTCTTAAATTCCACATTAACTTCTGAATGGTGGGTGTAGATACAGTGATGTACCATGCCACTGGTAAAACTCAATTCTATTGTCTTAATATTACAATCTATTCCACTGGGTTTCAGTTATATTTCTAGTATTTTGGGATTTTTTTCCTCTATATATGAATATCTTCAATTTGTGTCACCTGTTACTTAGGCAAGTAGTGTTCACTGTTGGGCAATTTAATTTTTTTTTAAGTAAGTATGTTCTATGAAGAGTTCCGTGTAGTGGATTAGTGTTTTTGTGAGACTAGCTTACATAGCACAGTGCTTGTGCACTGTTATTCTATTGAATGAAAATCTTTTTGGGCTACCCAGTCAAGTTTATGACTTTGGAGGGTAAGATTTGAAAAAGATGGGGCTAACTGAAGCATGAAACTCTCTCTATCACAATCGACTTTTCAGTGCTCCTCAACTCAACCCCCCTCCTCAGTCCCCTGGTGACATTTCAGCTCACCCACAGCTAGCCTTGCAGATTCAGTAAATTCCTTGTTCTTGAGGAAAAAGTGACATTTATGATACAGCTTTCCAGATAACCACCTCCACCATCCTGAGGGCTCCCCGGATCAGGGGAACACAGATTGGAAAGGTGTCAGAGGCTACCAAAGGAAGCTGCTGCCAGAGGAGCTCCTCTTTATCACCTTTTTCAGTCCTGCCTGTGAAAGGTCCTGCCTGTTCAGCTGCTCTGGAGCCTTCTCTCTCCAAGCAGGCTTTCCTGACCCTGTGGTAGGTCAGTGTATTTGGAGCTGGGCAGTAGCTCAGGTCTGTCCTCCAGCTGCTTTTTCCTCTCTTTAGATGACTCGTTCTGCATATTTACATACCTTAGGTTCCTCTGAGAAGATAAACCATCAGTCAGACAGATTGCAAATTGACATTGCAACTTGGTACATTAGTGAAATACATAACTTTAATAAGCATATTCAGTCTTTGGCAGGTGACAATTGCAATGATGTCTACATTGTCACCAAAATATGAACATTAGAACACCTTGACCAATTTTAAAAATTATTGAAGTAATAAATACCTTCATTATATTTTTTCAAACTCATTTCTCACAAATGAATGATTTGTCTTTAGAAGTAAAATTGCATTGCACTTATTTCTGCATGAATTCAACAATTACCCTGAGAAGGTATAATTTTATAAGATTGACAAGAACAAAAAAAGTTTACAAGAACGAAATAGTCCATCAGATACAAATTATATTGTGTTCTGTTACCTTAGACTTGCAAACTAGATATCTGGTGAATTTAAAACAAAATGCTAAGTAATTTCAGTTGGGCTTTTCCCATTATTTTCTCAGATTTTTGTTTTTCTTTCCTTTCTGCTGTCACCTTTAAACATCCACTTTTTATGTCTTGATCAAAGCATAAAGATCACTGTTTTTATTTGAAAAGAACTAGTACAACATGAATCTCTCCTCTCTTTTTATGGTATGCTTATTTGTGATCTACTGTAATAATTTACAAAGATGCTTATGAGAACCTGTATTCATAAGAATAAAACTGGCTAAATAGAAATCTCTGGTAATGTGAGAAATAACTTTCACTTAATTTACCTGCAGTGCTGAAATGAAACATTAGTTCAAAGAGATTTGTGTTTTAGCGATCACGTTATTGTTCTATTATGGTAATGATAAAACATTTTCATAGGTCATCAAACTTATGAAGAAAAGAATTTATCAGGTTAGGGAATCTATACAGAAAACTAAGGCTATTTAAAGTATTCATGATAGACCCCTGAAAATAACAAGTCCCTTATTAAGAAGTTCTGTTGCTAGGAGACAGTAACTGCAGTGTCAGAATAACATGTTTTTATTTCATATAAGAAATGCTGGTTAACACACCTAGGTAGATAATGAGCAAGGATAGGTAGGTGATGTAAAAGACTGGGTGAAATACTTTGTGAGGTATGAAGCCAATAAAAACTGCAGGTCTCTAAAGGCTGCCTCAGAGTAGTGTCCTCAAGAACAGGCAAGTGACCAAGTCCTGTTTGAAGCTTGACTGATTTCATATTGTATCAAAACTTACCAGGACATCTGTGACAAATTATGCTTGATTGCCATAAGTGGCAGACAATGGCTTCTGTCCTTACAAATAAGGGAATGTGGGTGAATAGCATGAAAATGTTTTCAAATATTTACTTGTATTCCATGTTTGTGTCCCTCCATCTACTTTGGACATTGTTTTGTGAAAAGCTTTGCTGGCAGAATTTTTCATAGAAACAGTAAATGTTAAATACATGTGGAAATAGTTTTGGGGTGGGGTGGTTTCTTTCAAATGTAAAAGAATTGTAGTATGTTTAACCATTCAGATAAGAGGAAAAAAAAACCCCAGTAAGTGAATATTTGAACTTGCTCAGAATCAGACTGTATGTGTTATTTGTGATTTAAATGAAAACATAAAAATTTTAAGCTGCCCCTGTTAATTTGCAGAGGAGGGGAAACGACAAAATACAAAACTTAAATAATTCAAAAAATGTTTCCCCTACAAAGTCAGCATTCAACTTGAGATGTGTTTTCAACCTGTTCCTCAGAGGATACAAGAGCAGCCAGAGAGGGGGGCATGTTTTGTACGTAATCACATCATCTTGAGACAAATTCTAGTTTGACTGGATTCTTACCTGACAGCTATACTGAACGTTGTCCTGCACTTTTTCTCTGGACATGCTAGCAGCAGAAACTGAGGAAAATACCTGTTGTTCCTGAATGTTTCCTGAATCCTTTGGAAACATTTCTTGTGATTTCAGTGTGCTTCAGATAATTCCTCAGAATAGATCCTTGCTACAATGATATTACACGATATGATAATATTATATTTTAAAAATCCAGTTTTTGACCTAACTTAAATGAATCTCTAGGGCTGTTTATAGGACTAGCAGTACCAGACAACTGCACCCTAATTTTTATACATGTTCCTAGATAAGCTCTTGTGCATCTAGAAGTCCATAAGTTTTCCTTCATAAAATTCATGTACGTATATATGTCATACTGGAACAAGGAAATAGTTATGAATTGTAAATTCAGATGTTTTCTTACGTAAGTCTGAAATTATGCCATGATACTATTGCCTTGGCATGTTCCCATTAAGGCTTATCTTATGTACAGTTATCTTCTCAGTCCTCTTTGCAAAGAATACATAGCTATTTCCTATCTGAGTCTGATTTTCTGACCCTCCTTTGCTCATGTGCTTTCTTTACTTTTCAGATATTTCCTTGATTATCTCCATGTTTTCTTCTATGCTCCAATGGCTGCAATTTAAGGAATGTCTCAGACTTTCTATTTACATACTGTTTTCATGATGATAGGTTCTCCTCAAACTTTCTTGACATGGCTGTGTGTTCCTGAAGCCATCAGTTCAGGTTGATGTCCTCCTTCAGATTCTTCCAAAACTAGATGGGTAGATTTGTTCTATCCATTGTTTCAGATAGCCTTAAATATGAGAGGGTGTAGTTATGACCCTTCATAGATGCTCTTGATGGCTGAGTTTTAGGTGGTTAGGGGTGCTTAAAAAACATCTATCCATTCCTAGCTGTCCTTGGGCAAGAATGGCATGGGGAGATTTGTTTTCTCTAACGTGTATAGTTTTTCGATCAGTACTAAGACTATATTGTACTTAATGAGCAGTTGAACTTAATGAATAATATAAGTCAGTTTTGGAAAAAAAATGTGGGGCATCAAGCAGTACGTTTTTGATTCACAGAATTCACAGAATGACTAGGTTGGAAGAGACCTTCAAGATCATTGAGTCCAACCCATGCCCTAACATCTCAATTAGACCAGTGCCACATCCAGACTTTTTTAAAACATATCCAGGGATGATGATTCTACCACCTCCCTGGGCAAACCATTCCAGTACTTTATCATTCTTTCAGTAAAAAACTTCTTCCTAATATCCAACCTAATTTTCCCTTGACACAGCTTGAGGCTGTGTCCTCTTGTTTTGTGAGTTGCTGCCTGGAGAAAGAGACCAACCCCCACCTGACTACAACCACTTTTCAGAGAGTTGTAGAGAGTGATAAGGTCACCTCTGAGCCTCTTTTTCTCCAGGCTAAGCACTCCCAGCTCCGTCAGTCGTTCCTCACAGGGCTTGTGTTCCCAGCCCTCACCAGCCTCCTTGCCCTCCCCTGGACACACTCAAGCATCTCAACGTCCTTCCCAAATTGCAGGGCCGAGAACTGGATATTAAGGTTTGAAAAAAATCAGTGTGTTGACTCTGCTTTTCACCAAAAACTTAGGTACATAATGCAGGAAACAAGAATGGATTTATTAGGACACTAGAGGACACTCATCTAAGTGGAATAGATAAGCAATGAAAACAGTCCGAAAATCAATAATTAACTAAAAGAGCAGATATATAGACGTTGCTGGTTTTTACAAGATGGTTTCTCAGTTATAATTAACAATTTTTATTAAATTTTGGTATTTGCTGTTGCTTCATCTAGATTTATGATTACAAAAAATACAATGACCCAAATGTGTTATGATTCTCTTTTTTGCTAAGATCAAGTTCACTTTGTATCACAGTGCCTGGTTTTTTGTGGTACTATTGCCAAATGACATTGCAATCTTAATCATACACTTTTAATCTAGATCTGCATTTTTAATTTCAAAGTCAGGAAAATTCATAATTAAGATTGCTTGTACAGTTTTAACTCGGCGTGTGTGTGTCCATCATGATAAGAGATAAGATCAATTACACAGGCATGACCATTTTTTACCCAGTCTGTGGGCACCCTCAGTAATGTATGCGTGTGAAGTAGCTATTGAATAATTTCCTGTTTCATGCTCAAGGTTTCACTTATTGCTGGCTAGCAATAAGTGAAAGAGGCAATCTCCAGTGATGTTTGTCACTGTTGCTTCATGTGTCTTTCAAATAAGAATTAATGTCATTTCACATGAGAGAGGTTGGTACTTTTATCTTTATATAAAGAGAAATAGAGATAAGTTGTTGTTCATTGAAGTTTATTAATCCTGAGCATCCAATTTGAATTGTCTACAACTTTGTTTTTGGGTCAGCTACAATACTGCTAAATCCACCAATTTCTGTGCAGTTCTTCCTCTGGACAGCTTCTCCTCATTGACTGGAGTCAGGAAGGAGGACACAGAGGAAGAGAGTCTCTGCTCTGTGAGCTCTTTTTGAGATGTTCAATAATGGCCCAGAACTCCAGTTACTGAGGAAATGTAAACCCAATGTGGACTTTTGTTATTCTGAACCTTGAATTCTCTCCTTTACACCTTCTGAAGGTGACAGATACCACCTTTCCAATGGGAATAATTATTCCTCTTCTATCCAGTATACTTTAAGTTACAATTCCCACCTAGGCTGAGACATGAGTTTCTGTTTTTGTTCATTCTGAGGATTTCCAAACATATGTGATGTATTGGGGATATATCAGTATATTATATTGGAGATGGAACATTTTGCTAACTTCCATTAAAATGGTTACATTTTTATGGATAAATGTGGTTTTTTTGTTTGGATTTTTTTTTTTTTTTGATGGGTTGAGGTTAAACTAATTTTAAAGTGGGAGGGGATGGCATGTGATTATTTCACTTAAAAACCAGAACATTCGTGTGGTGACATTAATTTTTCACTGTATTGTGGCTCCTATGTAATAGAAGTTCTTAACTGGAACAAAATATCTGACCAATGCCCTTGACTGAATCTCCCCATGCCCTGTCCTCTCCAACACCATAGAAGAATTCAGTTTCAAGTCCAATTACCTAATTATGGACAGATAAAAGCAGCATGAAGCAGAAACAAAACAGTGAAACTTCAGATGGTTTTACTGAAGACTCAAACATGTGAAAACACTATTTTATGATGCAACCTTTTGGTGATTATTTGGTTGTCTCCTGTTTTAACTTGTTTAAATTGGTGCAACAAACTGAGAAGTAAAAGGGAAAGTTTCTGAGTGTTTGTTTTCCTTATAATGACATTGTTTAAATATCTCCAATAACAGCCATAAGATTTTTGTTGCTTTTCTTTGTGTACAGGTAATTGGCTCATACTTATTCTTCTCCCTTTAAGCAGGAATTTTAGCATAAGGTCACAGTAGCTGTGAACAAGTTTATAAATAAGGAAATGGTTTTGTTTGAAATATGATTTGGGACTAACAGATCCTTGAGGCTCATTTTAAGGATTTGGATTTTTTTTTTAAATTTAGCCAAATTAAGAATTTATAATTTAAATTAATTATGAAAAAGGAAAGACCATGCAGCATTAGCAAGAGCATCACTAGAAGAAAGGAATAAAGAAAATGTGAACTGATATTCCTGGGTTAGGGTTTTTTTGGCACTTTCATTGGTCTTATAGATTGGAACATTTTGAAGTTCAATCAGGACAAAAGCAAAGGCCTTGCATGTACCTGGAAAGGAAGAACAACTCCAGCACAGGGTGGAGAACAGCTCTGGTCAAGAGACCTAAGGGTCTTGATGGAGCATGAGCTGAACAAGCTCAAATAAAAGTGGAGTTGCAAGATTAGAAGTCTAGCATGCTTGCATATCTGGAAGCATTTAGGACTTCGACTTATGCAAGGAAGGAAACATGAAAGGAAGTACTAAGTGTAGAACATTTTTTAAAAATGCAGTCTATGGGCTTTGAGTAAAACCTTCTGCAGCTTTGGTGACTTTTAAACTTTAGCCTGTGCTGACCTGTCAAAAGAAGAGATTTCCATGGGATAGTCAGTAAATCTGATCATTTTTTCTGTGTATCACATCTGTGAGCCTTCCTGTAAGAGTAAAAAATAACAAACAAACCAATTTCCATACTGCAGAACTCCTAAAATGGCTGATTTAGAAGAATATCAGCAAAAAATATTGTAGATGGAGAGTTAATTTTTAGGATTTTGTGTAGTTTAGTCCAGTGTCTGGCTGTCATATCCCAATGAAACAGTAGCTGAGTATCTAATTTCTCTAGCCTTAATCATATTGGCTTTATCCTTTGAAAGATACGTCAGAAGACATAACCAATGAAAGAAAGCAGTTTGCAATGCAAGGTTTACTGGGTATAATGTGATGCTGACAACTAGGCTGACAGTTTCTGTTCTCAGGCTGGTTTGGATCCTCCCAGATTGGTACATTTAGAATGGTTGTTTCTACCAGTCAGTATCTGCAGTTCTGTGCTTGCAATTACCATATCGGACAAGGAATAAGCTGTGGTTATAATATATGTGATGTGGGAGTTTGAAATAAGCTCCCTTCTCAGTGATTGGCAGGAAAGCCTGAATGGCTTTGGCACAGAGAGCTGAGAAGTGTATTTCTGAATTGGTTTCACCTTTATTTCAGAGAAACAAGAAGGGTGGTAATTTCATAATTTCTTAAAAGTGTTATCAAGATTTAGAAAAGAATACTGTTATTTGGATTTGGAAGAGAATCCAACTGAGTGCTTTGCATCAGTAAACTTCAGAGGGCTCTATTAATTCGTCATGCTCAACAGGAAGGAAAGCAAATTGAAGGAAGTGTGTGTGTAGTGCTCTTAGCACAGTCTTGGATTTAGCTGAACTTTACTCCAGTTCACTGGCTCGCGTGACATTAAGAAGACAAGAAAGGTCAGTCAAATGGCAACTTCAAAAAGATTCTTAAATTCCAAGGATGGCTCTTGACTTTGACCAGGCTGGTGAATCCTTAGCTAACTGTTGCAGTATGCCAGTAGACAAACACTCTACTCTAGATGTAAATTGTGTTCTTTTGATTTTCAAATAACTTGCAGTGATATAGCAAAATTCCCAAGTTCCCATCACAATAAAACAAAATAGATTTTGTGAACTTTTTACTTGAGTTTTTAACAGGTTCTAAAAGAGAGAGGCTTTGATTTGTGTAAATCTATTTGTGGTGCTATTTAATGTTTGACCTCTCCCTTGATGTGATTAAAAGTGGCAATTTAATTAATATTTCTTCCTGACACTAGTGCCAGCAGGTCAGTAGTTGCTTAAGAAGGAAAGATATTATTTCTAGGAGCCAAATAGGAGCTCTACTTTTTGAAGTTCTACTTCTACCAAATGGGATTTCAGTTTGGTAAATAAGGGAGCAGTAAGCAAAATCTCAAAAGATCAGAAATAATGGATTCTTTTAACTACTTTCAATTGATCTATAAGTTTCTTTAACCTCTGTGGACCTCCTGCATGGACCTGTAGCCAGTTTGGCATACATTTATTTGCTATACCCGACTCTTCTTCACATGAACAGTGCTGAAAATTGTAGTAAAGCTAGCAAGCCTCCAAAGTTAACAAACCATTGTAGAAACACCTTCACTCTTTGAAGAATGAAGAATAAAGGAGTGTTGCTTAAGTGTCCACAGATGGAAATTAGCTCTGATCATTTATGGGGGGCTTTTAGCAGAATAGTAGCATAAATTAGAAATACCAATGAAATACTATTCAGGTGATTGAAAGATATCAGGACTAACTAGTTCAAGAAAGAAAGTGAAAAGGAATAATTCCAGACATGAATGCTGATTTAACCTGTTTCAATTTAGTACACTTCAGTGCCCTTGAAATGCCTCCAGTTGATGAATGCAATAGTAATGACTACTGAATCCATCAAAAATAAACATGTTCATTGTGGGTGACTCTTGAATTTAGAGCAACTAGAAGAGAAAATTAAGCCATTAGGCTAATTTGAGGCATCTCACCATTGCAGTAGATAGTACTCTCATTTCTTGGGTAGCACATGCATGCGTGCACTGAGTAAGAGGAAGCTGGAGTAGGTGGACAACACCTACAGAGGTCACAAAACCCATCTTGTAGCAGAGTCTTCTGTGTGTTCCTAAGAGATATTTATACATCAGTTCACTTTCCGGGCTAGACATATTTTGCTGTTGTGGGTGTGCTTGACCACTTAAAGAAACTCTTCTGTCCATCAATAGAGGTTGTTTCTAGGGACTGCTCCATGAACATTACATTTGTTCTCCCGAGACAGAAAGCCAAGTTACTCCTTGGAGTTAGTTTTTTTGATTCCGTTGAGCAGTATTTTCCTCTGCACTTTAACAATTCAAGCAGCTAAATAGACTGATCCTGACTAGATTAGGTAGTGCCCTCTAAAAGTTCTGTGTGAATAATAGGTTTAATTTTTTTGTTGTGCTGTAGATTTTTAAGTTTTAATGCCTGTGAACACCTGTGAATAGATCCAACTGTGGGTGCAAAGCATATCTTAAAGCTGATATCCCAGAATTCTAGATAATGAATCAATAGCAGTTCTACTGCTGACTTCAACTGGGGTATAAATACATATATAATAACAGTATTGCAATAGCCTGTCTAATAAAAATTATGAAAACTACATGTAGATAGGATATTTCAGTTGAAAGGATCAACAAAGATCATCTAGTCCAACTGGTGGCTTCAGGGCTGAGTGACAGCCAAGCATGTAGTTAAGGGCATTTTCCAAATGCCCTGAAACAATGGCACGCCTGGGGCATCAGCCACCTTTCTGTGACTAAAGTGCAATACAGAATCCATAAGAATCCCTTATAGTACCTAACTACCCCAAAGAATTGCATCTTAATCACCTTGCTGGAGTCTGTATTTATAACATGGTTACTGGGTTTTATTTGCCAGAGGGTTGTTTTAGGGAAGTTTTCTGGGGGAAAACTGGGGAAAAAAACCCTTTTTGTCTATATAGTTTCAACCATCTTAAGTTATAATGGGCAAGTTCCCAACTTTCTGGTATTCTCTGTTAGGAGCCAATCCCAAGCCTGTCACCGTGATGGTAAGGAACAGAGTCTTTGGAGAGGCAGCATCTCATTTGCAGTGAATTCCTGGATGATTTTTCTTAAATTGGCTCTTCCCCAGGAGTAGCTTAAATGTGGTTATCCATTTAAATAGTTTACTACTGGGAAAACAAAGCTCTATAAAGTACAAGATCTCATTTGCAAAGGGGGTCCTGGGGATTGAAAGTGGGTATACACGTGCCATGTGTTGCAGTCTCCATCCTCTGCTTTGCCTGCTGTTAGGAAATAATTTGAAAATTATCTGAAATAAGAGCAACATATTCCATGGATGAACAAGAAGCTCAGAGCCTGGAGTGGTAGCCTTCAGGAATAGTTCCGGTAGTCCACAGGAAAAAAAAGAATTGAGCAGTTATTGGGAGGAGCAGCATAAACTCTTCCTGGGAGGGATGTCTCAAAGGAAATGCTTGGCTGTCATGTTTGGGGGTCTCTGGCCATGGTTGTATTACTAAAAGGAAAGTTCCCAGGACTGTTCTTTGGTCATAAGAGCATCTGCATACAGCAGCTTGTGTCTGTGATTATTAAAAAAATAAAAAGTCTCTCATGCTCTGAAATAAACAGGCTGCCTCAAAAATTTCTGGCTTGCTGATGGTGCCTTGAATCATGTCTATGCCCAGACTATTCCAGGGATTGGTTTAGAAGCAGGAAAAGTTACTGGCTGCCAGTGCAACATCTCAGAGATTCCTTGGAATTATGTGAAGCCTGTTATTGGTAGCATGTGAGACCACAGGGGTGGCTTCTGTGAGAAGCTGCTAGAAGCTTCCACAACGTCTGGCAGAGCTAATTCCTGATCACTCCAAAGACAGATGTGCTGCTGGCCAAGGTCTGGTCAGTGAGAGATGTTAGTAAGGCCTCTGTGCTAAGTTAGAAGAAATCAAGACAAAGGTTGTTGTGCAGTTTAATTCCAGCCAGGGAAGAGCGGGGTGAGAACACATGAGCAGAACAGCCCAGCAGACACCAAGGTCAGTGCAGAAGGAGGAGCAGGAGGTGCTCCAGGTAACAGAGCTGGGATTCCCCTGCAGCCCATGGAGAACCACAGGGATGCAAAGATCCACCTGCACACCCTGGAGTGGGTGGATGCCTGGAGGAGGCTGTGAGCCTGTGGGAGACCCCTGTACAGAGGACAGAGAAATTAATGAACTTTCTCTCCTGTGGGAGGAACCCCACAGTGCAGCAGGGGAAGGGCTCCTCTCCCTGAGCAGTGGGAGAAGCCACTGGTGATGAACAGACCATAAATCCCATTCCCATCTCCCTGCACTGCTGTAAGGAAGGAAGCAAAGCTGGAAGGACAGAGGTATGGGAGGAAGGTGTTTTTAAAGGCTTGTTTTACTTCTCATTATCCTGCTTTGGTTTTACTAGTAATAAATTCACTTTGTATCTCTTCTTGATCCTGTTTTACCTGTGATGGCATTTAATGAGGGATCTCTCTCCCAGGCCTTATCTCAACCCATAAAGCCCTTGTTAAATTTTGTCCCCTCTGTCCAGCTGCAGAGGGGATAAGAGGCTTTCATGGGTCCCTGGCAGTGGGCCAGTGCCAACCCACAACATTACCTAATTTAGGAAGAGAATAAATCTTTGGGTCCAAACCATGAGTGATAAAAGCTCTAAGGAAACAATTCTGCTTTCATACATTTAACATTTCTTTACTTGGAATGACAGTTTGGGGAATGTCTTTTGGGAAATATGGCCCAAAACCATCCCAGGCCCAGTGAGTTGCCCTGGAAATAACAGCCATCTTACTAATGACAAATGAGCACTAGCCCTTCGTACTTATATGCTTCCTTGAAAAATCAGAAAATGTTTTAAAGACTATAACAAAGTCCATTAATATGATGTTTGTTTGAATGGATCCTGGTATCATCTGTAGTTTCAGTTTTGTTATCCAACAGAATTTTTAAAAGTCTCAGAAATAATTTGCTATATTTGGTTCAGTTTGTGTTTTTTATTTTTTTTTGTTTCTTTTGAGTAAAATGTTTTTATTTAATTTTGAGTCAATTTATTTTACTCAATGCTCAGGCCCTTGTTTAGTCTGGGTTTGGCTGAGGTATTTTTTGAGAGTTTAAAAGAAAAAATGAGGGGATCTTTAAATGTGATTTGGTTTTCTTCTGTACTGTAGTGTATATAGTAAGTTAGTGGTACATGCTCTTAGCATACTGTTAGCATTAAAATTTAATAACATATATGGCATCTCTGAACTATTATATATAAATGAAGAAGACAAAACTCCTTTTTAGGTAAAATACATAACTTCAAAATATACATATTTCTCCTACATATTCCTCATCTTTTTCTGCTATCTCTTTTATCATAAACAATAAAACTATTTAGAGTCCCTGAAGGAAGACAAAATTTAAGACTGCACGTACCATTCCTAAGTTTTTTGAATTCTCAAAAAAACAGTGATTTCAATTTTCTGAATAGAATCACAGTTATTATATATTCAATACATGATCTTTATTTATTTTTTGAGGGGATAACTTGGAGAAGAGAGTTGGAGTTTCATATACCTTATAAATGCAGCATTTTATCATGTTGATGTTTGTCTTCTTCTGTGAGCAATAGTTTCCATTAGTGTCTTGTACAATTACATCTGTTTGAGTATTAATGCTTTCATAAAAAGTATTTTTTTACCCTATTTCTATTTAATTGTTCATTCTGGCTGAGGAGATTTCTTTCTAAAAAGACAAAGAGCCCAGTTGCCTGAATCTAATTGTATTCTCGGTTTACTTTAAGCAGAGATTTTAGTTGATCTAAAGTAAAAAATGTTGTTTTTTGCTGCAAGCCAAGTGAACAGAAGCTGTGCTTTCCCATTTTTCCCTGTCTTTATTACCTAATTGTTATTCCTTACTACAAAGCATCTGCCCTTATGTTATTTATTTATTTTGCAGCAGGTTCCCTTTCCTTCACACTTGTGCTAACTGGTAGTAAACCCTTAATGCCACAGTGACCAATGGTAAATCACTGTGTCAGACACTGGGAGACAAAAGAAGCAGGAGGGATCTGTGAAAAATGCCTGCAAGAAGCAAAGCACAGCGTGGATGGAGATGATTCACGTCTCTGCAGTGAATCTTCAGTAAAAGGTAGCAGAGCAGAACCAAAGACCATTTTCACTCATCTTGAATTCATTCCACCTGATCTCTAAAGTATTTTCCTGCTACCCACCAGAGCTTTGAACCAGGCTGCATGTCTGAGTACTGCTTTTTAAATTTCTTTTTTTTTTTTTTTTTCTTTCCCAAAAGGTGAGTGCAAAAAAGGCATCTAACAGAGGGAGAAGCTACAAACAAGGAATGCAAAAAATAAACCAATTTGGACATCAGTCTGTCCATCCCTTGAAACTTCCACAGATTTTTATGCAATCTGATTTAGAATAAGAATTTTTCAAAAACATGTAATGATCTTAAGTTCCCAAGTCACTTGAATGCTTTTTGGAAAAGTTGCTGAAAATTGATGCATCCCTACTTAAACAAAGAAATGATTTCTCTTTAACAAAACCTGCTGGTAAATTTATGTCTATTTTTATTGCTATTTTAGCTGTTTCCTTGAAAAAGTAACTTTTGTTTTTCTCTTTTGCCAGTGTGCCTGTTTGATTTAGTAACTTAGGACTATCTTATTCCTGTACAAGTCTATGTAAGTCTTCTGGTTACTTTTAATTAAGCAGAATCAAACCTGTTGCCCTTCATCCTGAAAAGCTATAGCAATATGCTTATGAGTCACAGACTCAAAATAAGTCAATTTAAGCTTGCACAGATGAAATGATACAGAGTTGAGGGTGACCTCATGGAGTGTTGTGTTCCTTTCTAGCACAGACAACTTCAACAATCATACAAGCTGATTTTCTTTGGATTTAAACCAGTGATAGGAGCTAACCCTGTTAGTATGTCTGAAAAGACACTGTATTTTCCTACCTTCCTGTCTTTTCTGGCATTCCAGCTCATTTCTGCAGGACAAGGGACTTGGGACACAAATCTGAGTGCTTTCTGATTAAATTCAGCTAAAGTTGGAAAAAAATCAACACAAGATTTTGCCACGATTGAGGTATTGAACCTAGATTACTCATATGTAGAAATTTCAATTTAATTTACCAAGATTACCTTGTTAAATCTTTGGGGAGGTGCCTGCATTTTTCCTAGCTACTGAAGCTCTGTACTTGTTTCTAGTTCTGTCCACAGCTGAGACCTTCAATAGCCATCTCCCAGGTTCCCTCTTCTCTTAGTAGAACTGTGGGCTGCTTCTCACTTTTTGTGACTGAATTTTGGATTCTGCTGAAAAAAAAAAAAGATTTCTAAAAGTTTTTGGCCGCGTGGAAGTAATGCCATTGTTACTTGTGTGGTACTACGCTGTGTAACTTTTGTTACAAGATTTATTGTAAATACACTTAGATAGATAAAATAAAAGTTTAAAAGGGAGCTGCTAAGGTCTATGGCCAGAAAGTAAAAGACAATGAGGACTGGAAGTCATAATGCCATAGGAAAGTAAAGAATGGCCCATTTCTTCTTGCACAATCAAAACAGAATCTTTTTATGCTAAGTGGTCTGCTTTACAAGCAGCCCCTGTGCCTGCATCTTAAAAGAATAAGCCTAGCAGTGTATCTTATTCTCATTGATACTCTATGTTGTAAAGGGATTTTTTGCTATAGAGGCGCTTTTGATTTGCCTGGTTATAAAAATATAGCATCAACCTTTTTATTTTGTTACCATCAGTGATGTTCCAGGCCCCAATACCTAGAGGTGGGACTCACTGCATGTCAGGGTAATAGCAGAAAATAAAGAGTTCTCACCCTGCCCTGTCTCAGAACTGCAGCTACAGCTCAAGGTGGCAGACAAAGGGAAAAGAGAGAGAAAACATGTGCATGTGTTTGTGCACGCGTAGGCAGAGTTAACAGAAGGGAATTAGCTGGCTCAGAGCTTTGATTATTGACTACAGAGAGCTTCAGCTCTGGTCTCTTGTGTGAGTCAGTCAGATCCACAATATCCAAAAGTGGTTATCAGCTGATGATTGTTTGATTGCCTGTGAAGTAATTAGTTTGAACTGGGCTCCCCCAGTGAGACTCACCTGGTGTCTGTGCACCCTTTCCAGGTGCTCTGGGGCCAGATGAGGAGGTGATGCCTCCAGGCAGCCCCAGCTCCCTGTAACCCTCTCTTTGCTGATGGAAGAGCTGCCTCTGCCACAGCACTGCTGAGTGCTTGCTGCTGTAATTGCACCCAAACCCATCTCAGTAAAAATGAGCCAAATAACCCTGAGAGCTGAAATAATCAGTATTGGCTAGCCTGTCTCTGCCAGGGATGGTGGGGAAATGGCCACACAAACCCTTCTGCCAGCAGGCTGGAGGAAATGGTGGGCTGTTAGCAGTGGGACTGGCAGATGGGCCTGGGGCCAGCACCTGTGCAGCTGACACAGCTTCATCTGCAATGGGATTGCAGGGGATCTACAAATTTCTTCACTCTTGTGAAGAAACCCATTTCCAGGGACTAAATAAAAGTAGGAAATCACCCAATTGGCCTTGTTATGGATGAATCTCCAAGTTTGTTAAGTTAATTGCAACAAGGTTGTGGTTGTTACAAGTTTATTAAGTTGATTGCAATGAAGTTGTGGTTGTTATAATGGTTACAGGTTAATACTATTCCTATAAAGACCTTTATGTTTATTATTTAATGTAAACCTACCTCAGTTCCCTGAATGTATCCCTTCTCCCATTCCACCGGAGCCACTGTCACTGCTTCCTGAAAATGGCGCCCGTTGCCATGGAGAGGCCAGCAGGCAACCCTGCTTCGAGCTTATGCAAATTAAGGGGCGGAGGTGTACTGGGGACAGTAAAGACACTTAAAACACCAAATTAACACCGATTTCAACGAAACCAAGAGAATACCACCCTGGCAAAGTGTCAAGCAGTCCTCCTAAGCCATCGTTCACCCAAAGAGTCACCATGACTGCAATATGAGCAGAGAAAAAGGACACCCTAGACAGCGAGCCACCAAAAACAGGTCTTCCTACGGACCCGCGTGAGGACGGAAGCCCCAGCTCTGCCGAAAGACAAAGCTGCTTGCACACCTCCTCCTCTGCGTCGTCCGGAAGCAGTGGCGGTCGGCCCCACGAGCTCCCCTCCCGAGCTGATTTCACTTTTAATAAAGGCCATTTCAAAAGGAGCTGGTCTCCTGGCCCTTTTTCATCCATCTCAGCCTTACTTGCTATCCTTTGATTTTCTTTTATAGACACCAGTCAGTTAAATCTAAACTTTGGTCTCTTTATTAGAACAGGCAAATAACTATTGCCTTCTTTTAAATAAGAAGTTAGTTCTTAAATGATGAGTAAGTTTGTAATTCTTTTATCTTAAACAATGTAAATGTGCTCAGCACAGCAAATATAAGCACTTGTCCTAACTAGCCTGATAAACAACCATTCCTGTGGCCATTCCTTACACCTGATCAAAGTGAGACTGGAAACTCCTGGTTCATTCCAGTCCTGCAGCCAGGCTGCCTGACCTGTGTATAAAAGGACTTCCAGCAATTTTTACAAGTATTGAATTCACTGGTAAACATTTTAAAAGAATGAGAAGTAGTGATTTTCTTTTGATGCCACCATTTCTTGGGTTGTAGTTTTGCATTACTGATGTAGTATTAATCATTTACTAACGGGATGGGAAATTTCTGTGGGAGGGAGTGATGCCTAGAGAAGCTGATCTGGAACACAGACTACACAGTTGAAAGAATAAAATAAGTATTTATTGAAAGGCCTTAGAAAAATACACCTTGTGCAGTACGAGAGCCTGGCTAGGGCTGCAGCCAGGATGGATCCAAGATGCATCCTGGTCATGAGCTTTTACACTTTTGTAAGTTTTGGTCCATCTGCATATTGGTGTCAATTACAGCTTCAGGTTGTAAAGTCCCATCCTCCTTGTTTGCTCTCTTCAGTTCCTCGTTGGTTATGCCTTTTAGGCCTAAAGCTTGTAATGGTTGTCCTTGGTCCCAAGCTGGAAAAGGATTTTTTTGTTTGCCTACCCTGTGAAGAGAACTTACAAACACTTAATATGAATCTCAGAGCTACCCACCTATGCAGCACAGAACCTGAAAAATATGAAAGCTAAACCTTAAGGCATCAGGAGCAGCAGCAGCCATCCTAGAAAGTGTGAGGTGTGGCCCTAAAGTTTTCATTTCTGGAGCCACTTCTCTGCATGAGCTGCAAGTAATAACCATGTAATGAAAGTTGTCACCTTTTGGCCTCTGAACTGCTATCCCTCAAATAATGACCAAAAATGTGAAGCGTTTCAAATTAAAAGTTTTGCAACCATCAAGCTATTAATACATAGAAGAGGTCTGTTATTTAGTCATGTTAAAAAACAATTGAAAGCTTCTAAACTGGAGCATGGTTACCATTATGTAAGAATACATTTTTAAAGAACATATTCTTATTTTAATTAAATTCTCAATATAATCTTCATTGTTTTCTCTCATTATCTAACATGCAACATATGTCAGTTAACATATGTTAACTCTTCTAAAACCAACCCACTGTTGCAGTTTGTGTGTGTTTTACACATATCTCCCCCAGCTGTATCACCTGTCAACAAGCTGGTCATCTCTAATGATCTGTTTAGTCATCTGCTTCCCATTATTTCAAGTTTAAGTTTTTTTTCTGACAGTAGCTGGAAATGTTTCCTCCTGGCTATCTCTGCTCCATGGCTGAGCTGGGAGTTGCAGCATGAGGGGAGCTCCTGAGGGTTGCACTGTGGTGTTGCCTGCACTTCTGGAAAGTGCACCAAAGGAAGGAGCACCAAACCAGAGCAGTGCTGGTTCAGCTGACGAGTGCCCTGAGCAGTGGTGTGCCTTGGCTGGGTCAGACATCCCATACAGATAAAAAGTGAACCAGGGCATTTCCTCTTGACATTTTAACTGGGCAGTTGGAGCTATTTACACGCAACGTGGAGTGACAGGCTTGCTGATTGTTTTAATCAAAGCTCTTGTCCTCTCAAAGCATTGCTTGGTGCCAGCCACACAACTCCACCTCACCTGGCCCAACTAGTTTACAGTTTAAATGAAAACGTGGCCAGATACAGCCGTTCTGGCTGCAGCAGGGTTGGGCCAAACAGTTCCTTTCCATCCCACCCTCTGCTGCTCATTTCTTCTCATGGTACTAAAGGGTAGCTCTTATGGCTCTACAGGCTTTGCTCTTTGAGAGGTTTCCAGAGAAGGTGAGGGATTATCCTACCTAAAAAACCCTTAAAACAGACATTGTGGATGGAAGTTGGGAAGGGAGGGAAATCTGAATTACAGCTGGACTGATGATTCTATTGCCCAAAATCTGGATATGTTGCTGTGCTGGTGTACATTCTGAAGAAATGTTGTAGGACAATACCATCTGTCCAGGATCTGTAAAGTTCTTTAGTGATTTACTGAAGTCAGTATTATTAAAGTTTATTTTCAAGTATTTATTTAAAGTTTTATCTACTTGTGAGTGTTCACAATGTTGTGTGCTTATTTCTTTTTGTCTGTTTACTATGTCTAGATGAAAACATGGACCAATGCTTACCAGAGCTGATTTATTTTGTGGTGTTACAAATGCTTGCTGTTCAGCACCTGTATAAGATCAGCCATAACAGCTGACGATTTAAAATTTATGACGTTTCATGTTGACTATATGATTTCTTCTCCAAAACATACAAACTTTACTTCAGTCTTCCTGTCTTTGCACATATAATTTTAAGCAAGAGAGAAAAACTCTGGACTATTCTGACAATTTTATATCTTATTGCATCATATAATATGGATTATATACAACAGAGATGGCTGAAAAGTACAGTTTCCCTGAATCTCTGCCCTGGCAGATTTGCAGTCTGCTGAATCCTGCAGAAAATTGAGGGTAAGCACTACAATGCCTCATCTGCAGGATGCTGTGAACTTTTCAGTTGTTTTCACTGTGTAATTCATACAGTTTTTAAAGTGAGATGAGAGTAGACAACTAAGTGATAGATACAAAAAATGCAATTTATGAGCAGTGTTTTCACATTTAGGGTAATAACACATTGTAAATCAGATCATTGTCTAGTTTGCTAATACGTGGCACATTGTACTGCGGTGTAAAGCTAGAGCAGAGCACTTACCACATGTGGAGTACTATTACTTAATTGAATGCATGTCACGTGCCACAAAAGCAGACATAATATGTATAAGGACAAAAGTGGAATAGGATGATGTGATGAAGAAAGGCACAATGCTTTTTGCTTTGACACCAGATGATGAAGTGTCTGCAATACATGTATTTCAACCCTTGTAATTCACATATTTCATGCCAGCAATGGTATTTATTAATTTATCTTCAGCATTAAAGTATTAATATTATAACTTGTGAATAATATAGTCATGCAGAATTGTATATTTTAGATCAGTGGTGAATTTACCCCAAAACTGCTGAAAAGAAACCATAGCTTCAGGGTTTAAAACCAAAATTAGTAATGAAGTGAAGAAATTGTTAGTGTGTTGGTGTCAGATTTGGCAGGGCAAAGCCAAGCAATTTTGTAAATTTAATCCCTCCTCCACAAAGATTACCTAAACTAACTATTAGTAATTTGATATTTATTATTTAATGAGTTTGTATTTAAGCAAATAAATTTTCATCTTCGTGTTTATCCTTGTGAAAGTATAAACTGATGTATTATGCAAATAGCATCATCTCTGGTAAACTCACCAGCTTCCTTCATTCACGCTGACTTGTCTGTGTGTTCCCATGTTGACACCTTCATTTTGAATATCCCTCTAATCCCTTATTTATTGATTTATAGCTGTCGCATCAAGAAAAGACTTCCTTTCAGCGTATTTAACTTCTGTTGACTACAAGTTGTTGGTAAAAAGCAACCTCTTCCCGAGGAGCTTTGGACTTGGTACACTTGGGTTCATGGCTGGCTCCAGGATTTGCTCGTGTGTGCTCTTGGTACTGTGAGAGAAAATCAGGTTTAAAATACCCTCAGCCAAACCACCCCTGTCATGTGAGCAAGCCAAGCAAATTTCCACATGATGTAAAGAAGCAAGTGCAGTAAAAGGGCAAAAGGAGTTCTGGTGACTAGAGCATGCTCACAGAAAATAGGTTTGTCTGAACTGTATGTGTAGAAGTAGGAGCCTTTCAGACCCCTTTGAATTTGGGAGGTGGGATTGCTGTAAGCCATTAGCTTATGTCAGTATTTAACCCCAGACCCACACAGCCGCTCAGTCACTTGTCCAATTGGATGGAGGGAGAGAATCATAAAGGTAAAAGTGAGAAAACTCATGGGCTGAGCTAAAGACAGGTCAATAGGTGAAGAAAAAGACACTCACAAGAAAAGCAAAACATGGGAATTAATTCACCTTTTGCTATGGGCAGGTGTTTGACCACCCCAGGAAAGCAGGTTTCCATCATGCATAATGGAGACCTGAGCAGAAAAATGCCATCAATCGAAACACCCTCCTTATCTTCCTCCTACTTCCCCCACCTTTATGTGCTGAGCATGAAATTGTATGGTGTGGGACATTCCATGGGTCAGTTGGGCTCAGCTGTCCTGGCTGGGTTCCCTCCCACTTCTTGTGCACCCCCAGAATCCTCACTGGTGTGGTGGGGTGAGGAGCAGAAAGGACTTGACTCTCTAAAGGACTTGACTCAGCAATATCTAAAAAGGTCTCTATTATCAATGCTGTTTTGGTCACAAATACAAAACACAGCCTCTTAATAGCTACTGTGAAGAAAATTAACTCTCTCTCAACCAAAACCAGCTAGACTTACCAGCTCCCATCTCTGTCTTTTCATATTGCTTCCTGAAATCCAGGAAAGAGCTTTTCATTTATGTACCTCATTGTAAACTCCCTAACACAGTTTTAGGAAGCAGGACAAATAGTGCAGCAGTATTAAGACAGCATAAATAATAGTGTTTGCACCATTCTTTCTTTAGAAGCATGCACTGATTTATCCTTATTTTCTTGTTTGAAGATAATATAATAAAAAATAGTAAAAATTAGGGCTTCTGACTTAGATACTCCTTACTCCAGAAGCTTCTAGAAAGCAGATGCAAGTGTCCATTAACCACATACACAACAGAAAGGGCTGGGTCTAAATTATTTATGTGGTGTACTCAGTGGGAGGCAGATAAGCGAGCACAGACAACAGTTGCTGCTGTGGGGTGGTGCTGGGCTTGTCACTGGCCCTGGTGTGAAGAAATGCTGCATGGAGGGGTTTTAGAGCAGCCTGTGCATGAGAGCTGAAGACCATGTATTTGTTGTGAATGTTTTTAATTTCTGTGATAATAGATTTTTATGTATAGTGCAGGGAACAGAGAGCAACTCTCACCTCTCCTTCCCGTGAATAGCAAGTCACCTTATTCTGTGATGTAAAAGGCAAAGTAATTGCATCTCAAATGAGTGGTGCATTTTTGTTTAGAAGGTTAGCACAAAATTGATTTATGAAACAATTTTCCCTGTTTCATGTCAGAGAGCCCATTTTCTGGTGAATAATTAGATGTGGTTTTCTTCTGCGTGGTGTCATACACTTTTGTGAAGTGAGGTATAGAAGGTGCTTTTCATTAAATAAATCTCAGAGGAAATTTTGTCTAGTTGTTCATGAGAATTCTTTTCCCTGTGACATCATTTCATAGACTGATTCTAGTTGATTTTGGAAGAGTAATTTTTTGAATTGTGTTTACCTGTGCTCACCATGACATGCAGTAAACAATTATCTTGTGCTACTGTGGAGGTAACTGTTTTTCATCTCAAAATCATAATCTTAAATCAACGTATATGAGAATATCTGTACAGTATAATTGCACTTGACATGGGAAAAAACTGTCTTGCTGGTCCACAAACTATCCTCTGGGATTGCAGTTTGGTAGTGAGCACCTCAGGGCAAAAATATTCTCCTGACCTGTTGCCTTTGTTTTATCACAGTCACCTATCAGAGGCAGCCACAGTTTATGCATACTAATTGAAGATTTTTTTCATCCTTTAATGTGGATTTTTAGGTAGTTTTCCAAACGTTGGTACCTAAAGTTATATATATGAATTATTGGGCTTTTCTTGTGTGCATCCATTTTTATAATGTAAATACTGAACTGAAATCAGATGCCCAGTATATTTAATCTCCTAAATTTGAAATAGTGCTCCACCTTTTATTAGACATTGAATTGAATTAATAATTTTTTTAGAAAATTATAGGTGTTCCAATGAGTCTTCTTACAATATAATTGAAATCTCATCAAGTTTAAGCAAGAAAAGTTGAACGTTAAATGAGCTATTTACTTTTTATAGCCTTATATTTTATCTGGGTATACAGCAAACAAAAACTTACAGAATATATTTGTTATGTTATTGACATATTAACACCAAATTTAAAAAAAATAGTGTTTTTATTAATTTGTTGGATTAAGTGATTTTAAATGTACTATAAAAGAAAGAAATCATAATTCGTTAGATAAGCTGATGCTGGGACTCCAATTTTAAGAAACTGTGATGATTCTACAAATCTAAGATCATGGTTTCAAGTAAGTTTCCTTTTAATTTGTAGATATTTTCACTTTACTTCCTCCTTTCCTTAGTGTAGACCGCAAAGGGATATTTTTTTTTCCAGGGAAACTAATACTCCATTCCAGATCTAATTTCTGAATTTAGCTTTCATGTCAGTGGAAGTAATCTTGACAGTACTTTAACACAAATGAAAGCTATTTTATATGTGATGATTTGTTTACTGTTTCTTGGGATATACCTTCATACCTTTAACACTTTAAGAATTTTTTTTTTTTGCAAGCTTCATATTAGGATTCTTAGGAAGAGAGGAAGGGAATTTTGTTCCAGAATATTTTGAGTGGTAGCACCATGAATTCTTTTCAGTTGGTTTTATAGTTATGCAGTTTCTCTAACAAAAGCATTGTACATATTGGATCGAATACCTGGAATTATATTTCTCAGTTGTTGTCATGTGTTAGGCAGAGACTTGTATGGGAACTATGAAAAAAATGTAGATTTTCTAAACACGTGGAGATGAAGGAACTATATCCAGTCTGACAAGTATATGAAATATTAACAGAAAATTCTGCTATGGATAGGAGGGCTTCTGGAAACCCACAACACATGCAGAGTAAAGCAGGGTCAGATCTGTAAAAGGATGGGAAGTTTAAAACTCTTCAGGCAGATGATTTCTGGCAAGGTAATCCAGAATTTAAACTTCTGTGACCTTCTACCAAACCTTAGATAACAAAGGCAGATTAGAAATAGTACTAACTGCAGTCATAAAATTCATTCACCCAGACTGTAATCTTCCTTAAAATAGAAGTTACAGCCTTCTTGGGAGGATCATTCCTAAAGATTAACAGAGCATTCACTACTTGTGGGGAAAAAAAAATGAGCCTAAAATTGGAAGCTGTCGTTTTATAAAGCGGATGTGGCGGGACAGAGGCAGCGAGTTGTGGTGCAGGGAGGGAAGCAAGGCCACCCTGGCACCTCAGAGGAAGTCATTAGGAGGAACCTGGTTTGGGGGGAAAAAAATCACTCTCCTGGCAGAATAAAACCACTCTCCTGGCATGAACATTACTGAAGCACTGGCTGGTCCCCACACTGGCTGGCTCTGCTGAGTGGAGGCAAGACAGACTCAGAACTCTGATTTTATTGATTTGAGCAATAAAAAATTTAAAAAGAATAAGTTTGTTTTGTTTTTGTTTTTGTTTTTCTGTAGGAGCAGAAATTAGTTAGGAAACTGATTGCAGCACAGACTGTCAGCTTATTGATCACTATTTGGGGCAGCTGGATATAGAATAAAGGATGCAAGGATGGGAAAGCAAGCAGCCACCCCACAAACAAATGGATAACCTCTGGCTAGCACATGGGAAAACTGAGATTCAGATGTGTCACCCCTTGATCATACTATATGGCAGAAATCAGAAAGAGAAGCAGAGACAGGAAACTTATCTCTGTGATGCTTGTAGTTATACAAATTCTGGTACAATCTTTCCTTGCAAGTTTTCCCGTGCTGTCCTGAGTGGTTTGCCAGACATTGTACGCTGCAATTTTTTACACATGTTGATATAGACAGGCATGTTGATGATAGTTGAGATCAGTATATTTGTGGTGCCATTAACAGACATACATTACAGCATGCAGAGAATTATTTATTCATACATTGAATAGTTCCCAATGGACATTTTACAATCTAGATGGAAAATAGCTCTGTGAGATCAAAATATAAATGTTATCATGGAAGTGGGAAGGTTTGGAGAGGGAAGAAAGTGTAACTTTCTCATACATTTATTCATTAAAAAGTGTATTTCCCTAAGAAATGAAGCAACTGGCTGCCATGCTGCCCAGTCCCAGTGCTATTAATAGCACTGGCAGACATTGCAGCAGTCTGACTTTAGTACAGTGTTGAAGAAGATTGCTTGTAGATTGCTCCAGTGGATGTTTTAGATGCTATTCTGTTCTGGATTACTCTGCTGGAAGATGATGAGTAGAATATGTACTCAACTCCATTACACCTCACCAGTGTATGCTACGACCTGCGTGCATTTCTGATGTTTTTTAGAAATTTACATTGAAAATGGCCCTAATTTGCTCACCTACTCACTGCAGAATTGTTCTTAAATAAAGAGGCAACTCCTGAGATGTGGGATAGTGCTTTTCATCACATAATGTACTTACACAAGTGGCTTAGCTGTGAAAACTCCCCTCAGGAAAGTACCAGGACATAAGCCTGAAGATGTTCATCCCTTCTGATGGGCCATAGCTGATAAACTGCGCTGACACATAAGAGGCAGCTGACATGACTTAGAAGGTGTCAAAGACTCCCAGAGTGTCCCATGATCCACAGTATTATATCATACAGTGTAAAACTTCCCAGCCCAGGAGAGGCACCTGGGCTATCCCAGTGAACCTGAGCACTATATTAACCCACCAGACTTTGAGTTTTATGGGTTTCCCCCATCCCAATAGATCAGAACTGCCCCCATCAGATCAATCAACAACATCAAAATTGCAACAAACAAGTCCTATTTGTGGATCCAAGGGTGGAGACTATATACATTTCTACTCTATTATCTCTTTCTTTTTCATCACACATTTTCTAAAGCATTATTTTTTTGCTTGTATATTGTTGCATTTCTAACCAAAATGGCTACCTTTTAAAATTTGCTGAGTACTGTATTGTACCTCAATATTTTAAAGTTTGCAGGTAAAAGTTTGTTACTGAACATCTTGAGAATTTTCTTGTTTCTCCTGTGTACTGCCTGGAGTAAATCAAACAACCTCCCCCTAAGCTTGCAGAGCAGACCAGGGCATGGCACCTTACTTGGTTAAATTGCTGCTTCCTGCCTTTTCATTCCTTAACAACAGCAGCCCAGTGGATGACAAATTCTCAACTAATGACACAACTAATGCATAAATGACTATTCTTAAAATGCAATTCAACTTCACATGGGATTTAAAATACAGTGAAAAGATTATTATATTTTCGTATACATGGAAACAAATTTCAGCTTTGCAAGTACTCTGGGAGGCTTTAGAAACACTATAATAAAAGAGTTGACCACCTCTTAACAATTTTAGATGGGTAATGGCATGTAATATTCCAAAATAGGAGTAATCCATCTTTTAATGATTTAAGCAAAAATTATTTCCAGTTTTCTGCAACTACATAATTATATGAGAAAATTCTTGATATATTAAAAATTGATGATGAATAATAAACTGTCTTTATCTTTAATGCAGTATATTTAATAGTATCTCTTCATATTTTCTATGCAGTATTAGTTTCAAAGCAGGCTCAACTTGTGC
The DNA here is from genome assembly GCA_013397245.1 of Thryothorus ludovicianus. Lineage (NCBI taxonomy): Eukaryota > Metazoa > Chordata > Aves > Passeriformes > Certhiidae > Thryothorus > Thryothorus ludovicianus. The sequence continues at coordinate 122,010 of VZTB01001268.1, forward strand.
TTTTAATCTCTCTTCTTTCCATACACCTAGTCTAATATTTACAGAAGTTTAAACTGAGATATATTCACATTTCTTACCTATGTCCTATAGCACTCTATTCTCAGATTCACAATCTGCAGAAGGGATTGCTGCACCCTTAATAAAAGAACCTGTCCCAAAACCATTTAATATAGTTGTTTAATATACCCCAGATTTTGTTAAGGTCTATAAGAACATTTTGAAGGTACTTTGGAAGTCCTCCTCATCCTTCTACGGAATGACAATCAAAAGTATCTATAGAGACAGTTCTGAAGTTGTGGTGTAACTTGCCTGTTCCATCCTCAGAGGTACTCAAAAGCCATCTGAACATGGTCAAGGGCAAACAGCTCTAGGTGACCCCTCATCAATGGAGTGCTGGACCACATGACCTCCAGAGGTCCCTTCCAACCTTAACCCTATTATGATCCCCTATTTACTTTGATAAAAGAAATTTAGATAAAATAAATTAAAGTGGATATAAATTTCACAAGAATAATATCAATTTTAGTAATCAAATATTGTTATTTGTGATTGTCATCACTACAGAATACAATCACGTGAGAAAAACATGGATTTTCTTCTAACATCTAACCAGACTCAGCTTTGTACCTTTTTGAGTTTTCAGCTGTAACTACATATTGAAGGTGTACATTTTATTAAAGCTGACATTCTTACAGAATTTTATACTCACAGGATACTGGTTTTTAACCTCTTTTTCTACAACTTGACTTTCTGAATTTGTCATACGTCACTACATAATTTAGAAAAGATTTCTGTTTCTGAACCACAGTGCAGTTGTTATTGCCCTTCTTATTTCTTCCCTCTTTGTTTCAGCCATCTCCAGTCTTTAGAATTCAGATGTTTGTTACCCTTTCCTGTCATCTTTGGAATCACATTTGAATTTCTTGAAGGAAGGTGGAGTTCTGTCAGGGACTTCTAGTAAGACTGGCATTTTGCCCCCTCTCCAAACACTACTTGGTTGCTATAGCACTGTGAGTGTAATGTACTAGTAATAAAGCAAAATTGTGCTACATTCTGCAAACCTACTTGATGGCACTCAGTACAAAGCTTTTTATTCAATGATATCTTCATAGATTTTCAGGGAAAAACAAGAAAATAGGAAAAGGCTGAAGTATCTATAGGCTATAAATATCTCTATCTACACCTATCTATTTATCTATCTGTATATGTATAACTATATATAGCTATCTATAGCTATAAGTATCTAGATCGATTTATAGATATCTTTATAGGCTTTCATACCATGATTGCTGCTTTTTGATTAAAACAATAATATAATGCCTGACTCAATACATCTCCCCTACACACACATGTGCTTAAAATTATTGTATCTGCTAGAAATACCACAAATTGCTATATTCAGAAAATCAAATTTCTTTCTATTACTTTGTGTGTAGAATATAATTCTCTGGTTAAAACCTGCTGCTTGTTCCCACATACACATTCAGTTGTTCCACCGTTACTTCAGTAGTAATGAAAGTTAAAAATTAAGTGGTTGGGTTTTTTTCTTCTTTCTGCAGAGACTAGGATTTATGAAAAAGGTCAGAGAATTGTTTACAAAAGCTTTTATACAAATTTTTTTATACGAAAGAGTAAATTAAGGAAATCATCCGTTCCCCCCCCACCCCCAATCTTTTCATTTAAATCTAAACTTATCTGCATATAAATATATAGGACATTTTCTGTAATTGCTCTGCTAGTAAAGCAGATGACTTGTCAGATAATAGATAATAATGTACTTAACACTTAAATAATTCCTTCATACATATTATTACAAAACATTTTACAAGTACAGTTGTAAAATGGTCCCATCAATGACCATTTTACAAATAGAGAAAGAAGAGGCATATTAATTGATTTGTTAAGAACTAAGCAAAGGATAAAAACAGATTAAAACATAGGGCTGTAGGATAAAATTCTTATGTGCTCTATATCAACAAGAAGTTTGCTATTCATTTCATGAAGCAACAATTTTATCCCAACTGTCCTACTTTCTCATCTATTGCATAGCCTAGAACTGGCTGCCTTTACCTACACTTAAGATGATTGATCTGATGCAGGGAGTCAAAACCCTAAACTAATACTTTATTTTGAATTATTGTCATAGTATGGCCTGCTTTGCTCATGCATGTCTCTCACTACAGCTATCTGAAATTAGAAATTTAAACTCGAGCTAGTTTTCTGAGCTTCTTTTGCTGTCAGCTAGCAAAAGATGTAACTCTAGAATATGCTCCTTTCACACTGTTTGAAGACAAAGATGAATTATCAGTTTAAGCTGGTCCTGCTGTCAGAAGAAACAGTCTTGGAGTCTTCTCCCTTCTTCATGTGTTCATCATGAAGTGTGAGATGCAGCATGTGGTGAGTGGATCTGAGCTAAAACTAACCTTGGGTGAAAATGGTTGGTATTCAGCCAGATCAGGCCCCTGAACAATTTGTCATATATTAATACAAATGTTGGTAACAGCACAAGCCAAATCTGTGCAGGACTGGGAATAGGGCATGTGAGTAAAAGCTTTGCAGGCCTGCTTTCTTTCCTTGGTAGCACAAGGTTAAAAGATCTACTGAACACCAGGCTGGTTTTGACTGCTGGTTTTGACAGGGGCAGGGTTGATTTTCTTCATAGTAGCTGGTATGGGGCTATGCTTTGGGCTTGTGACCAAAACGGTGTTGATAATTCAGGAGTGATTTTGCTATTGATGAGCAGCACTCACACAGACTCTAGAGCTTTCCTGCTTCTCGCCCCACCCCACAGAGGGGGCAGGAGAGGGGGCAAGCTGGGAGGGGGCCCAGCTGGGACAGATGACCAAAGGAATATCCCACACCATACGGTGTCATGTTCAGCATGTAGAGCTGGGGGAAGGAGAAGAAATGGGAAGACATTCGAGGAAATGGAGTTTGTCTTCCCAAGTCACTGTTACTCGTGGTGGAGCCCTAATTTGCAGGCTGAACATCTGCCTGCCCATGGGAAATTGTGAATTAATTTCTTGCTTTTCACTGTTAGTATGCACAGATTTTCTTTACCTACTGAACTCCCTTTATCTCAACTCATGCTTTTTCTTCCTTTTACCCTTTTGAGTCTTTCCCCCATCCTCCTGGGCAGGCAGTGAGTGGCTGTGTAGGGCTGAGCCCACAGCTTGGGTTAAACCATGACACCCCTATCATATTAATGATTAGTCTCATCAAGATTAAACTCACATAGAGTTTATGTGCAATCACTGCTACCTGGCATTAACCTTATGAGCTGAAGTTTAGTGTGATATTAGTACAACAGGAATTTTTCAAATCTACCTCCATAAAGGAATCTGACATGATCAAATAACAATTAGAGAAATGCTGCTATTGGAAGTGGAGATGCTGAATTCCCTATTTATTTGCAACATCTTGCATGCAAAGATGTTAATTTCCAGATATCCTAATTGCAAAAATTTTAAGTATTATAAAATTGAAAAAGACTGAACAGGCTCACCCCATGCTCTGATTTTATACTTTATCTGGTTACAAATCTCTTACATACTTGTTTATTTTACTGAGAAGGCAAGCCCAAAAGGATTAAACCTTGCCTGCAGCTTTCTTTTTATGCAAAAGTCAATTATGGCTGACTAAATATCCCTGAGGTAAACATGTGTGAGGTTGATAATGTGGTTAGAATAGCAACAGCAATTGTAAAGGAGACTGGTGTTCATGGAGTTAACACATTCCATATTGCTATCATGCAAAAAATTACAGACGCTTCCAGTCAGGGAGCATCAATCAATTTTTGTTAACTTTCAGGATTTTTTCTTCCTGATGGAGCTAATATTACATCTAAATATTATGTGTGCTGCATCTGTAAATTTCATTCCATTTGCTTAAGGAAACCTTCTGTATGAAAAATGTGAGTTAAAAACTATGTTATTTACCTGGTGCCACTGGATTGATTGTGGAATGGGTCAAATCCTGCCATCCTTAATGAGGAAAATATTGACTAATGGCTTAAGTAAATATTATCTGAATTCAATGAATGTTTGTCTCATGTATTAACTATTCAGAGGATCAGAGAATGGTTCATAGCTTTTCCTCCCAGCCACCTAACCAGCCAAGTTCATCCTTACTATTGCTTTTCACATTTTGGCAAAATGTAGCAGTTTCAACAGGCAGTGCTACAAACATCATATATCACCACAGCATGAACCTGGTAGTGAAATGGTTCACCTGGGAGTTGCAAGTTCCTTGTGATTAGAGAAAGGTACTAAAGTATGTTCTCACAGGTGTGTGGAGCCCTTCAACCACTGACACTCGATTAAGGGAGGCAGAAGCTGCCACACAGCTGTCTTCAAAGAGAATTTTTAAGAAATGGCTGATTTTACTCCAAGAGGAGGTAAAGGAACCATGACATGCAGTCAGAGAGAAATAATAACATTCCTTCATTGAGGATTACCAAAACTGTGCAGCTTCAGCCAGCTTGAAGGGTCTCCTGAATAGACATTGGCCCAATAGATCCCACCATGGCAGCCCAGGCTCTTTCCAGGCATTTTATAGGAGCCTAATGCCAAATTTGGCCTATGAATTTCCAGAGTGATAGGCCACCAAACTCCTTTGTTCCTCTAGTCTTCTCAATGTATTTTATTACCTGGTCTATAAAATGGAAATGTTTTTATCTCTTGGTGTGTTGTGAATAGAAGAATCATAGAATAGATGCAAGATCCTAAACTACTGATATGAGCCATGGTTAAAATAACCAAACATTAACAGAAGGCAAAGAGGTGCACAAGAAACTTGAATTTTAAAATATTTCTGAGTGTATTAGACCACTTTTGTTGAAAGGGTTAACCTGGCAAAGAACCAGTAAGACCAATGGTTAGATAATTTTACAACAGATATTACTTTTATTCCTTGTCAATCTATGAAATCTTCAGGAGATAACCTGACTACCACATGTGGTCGGCAATTAATTCCCTCCATCATCTAAAAGTATTTTGTATTTACTTACAAGACAATTTGCTTTCCTCTCTCCTCTGGCCTTCCAGAAATTTTATGTTAAACAAAAAGGAAATTGGTGACTGATATGAAGAGGAATTTGACCACACATGTTCATCTCACAGATACAGAAAATAGTATGTTACTTCTTAGATATGATCTTACTGACTAATAGTGTAAGTTACTCGTTCAAAGATCAAATGCAAAATAAAAGCAAAAATTTAAATGCATATATTTTTAAGTTATTCAGATGCAAAATCCTTGCAAAATTATTTCAATGAGAAGTAGACACTGGAGTGCTTTTGCTAATATTGATTATATAGTTTCACTTTCACCAAATTACACCGGTGTACCTCAATTGTCATTAGTATTCCAATTGTTTATTAGACTACAAAAGCCCAATTTGGCTGGCACTATTTATGTTATGTTGGAATTTATTTATACCTGTTGATTAAAAGGTGTTTCAGTTCCATTACCAAAACATGATGAGCATGTGATAAAGAATATCAAAGTTCTCTCAACTAACCTTGAGATAGAGGAGCATAAAGATTTTCTGTGAAGAATTGGAATCCCCACCAGTGGAAGAAAGTTGATTCTCTTGGACTCTGAAATAAACGATAAAACCTTTTGCATTCTTAAATATTTCATTTAGAGAATTTTAAGGGTGCAAAATCAAAACCAGAGTTGATGGAAAATGCACTCTAAATACAATCCCTTGCACTGTATGTAATGCAAAAGTGTCTTTAATTACAAGATCTCATATAAGTTGTGTCGCAGTCACAGCCTAGTTTACCACCCTGAAAGGCTGGTACCCACAAAATGAGTAGTAATTTGATATTTACTTTTCTCTGTTTGAGGCGTGACTCTTCCTTTTGTACCTAAGATTCAAACCTAATGTTGAATTTAGAAATACTGATCGTGTCAGGGTAGAAATACTTTCTCTGATTGTCTTGCCAATTGTCCTAGTGGTTCTTATCTGCTCATAACTTCAGTGTGTTCCTGTGTTAAAAGATGTCACTTTTCTGTTCAGCACATGACAGAACTAAAGAAGGACTACTCTTGATTCCCAAGCTTGCGTAAAACAAGGAGGGAAGTGTTTTTTTCATAATTTACATTCATAGTATAATTTCATCATTTATTTTTATAATTTGTGTGTTCTAGTAGCAGAGATTCTCTGGGCTGTTGGGAGTAAAACAAAGTACTTACCTTAACTCTAAAACAGGGCCATGGGCCCTGTGGAGCCCATACAATGAAGAGCACGAAATGATCTAGGAGACATCTGATTTAAGGGACCTCTGTAATTGTACACCAACAGTGTAACTCAAAAACTCCATAGTAGAAGTAAGGCTAAAACTTAGCTCTTCAAGGTAATGCATGCAAAATTATTTTTCTTTCTTTGAACCCCCTTTTCCCACTCATTACACTGGTTTTGTGTTCAGCTGTGAATGATTTGAGCAGGAATCTGATTCATCCCACAGTTCTCTGAACTGATAAACGAGGTGCCATTGGTGGAAAGAAAAGTGCTAGATTTTTCATAATATGAAATTCTTTATACTTTGTAATGTAACAGTGTAATATCATGTGGAGGTTCTTCAAATGTCTGTAGAAAAGCACAGTTTGTGTAGAATTGTTTTATCCAAAACAGGCAATATGAGCAGTGTCACAGTCAGGAAACAGCATGCAGATGGCAGTAACAGACTCTTGCCACATGTCTGGGGCTGACAGGTGATGATTTTCAGTGGGCTTTGCAGATAGTTGTTAATAGTAGAACAAAGCTTGTAACTTCTAACTTGGTTATTTTGGGCTGCCCTTGTCTTTCTTTAACCACTCTGTCCTTGGTATTGAAAAGAAAACTGAGATGTCATCCCATACAAGCTCTGCCTAAGATCTCATCATATCAGACTTCATCATATCTTCATTTCACATGCTCAAGATATGAAATGCAGTAGACTAAAAAGATAATACCTGTCTTGTTGAATTTAATACTTTCAATACAAATCCCTAAATAAAAGTCCACAAAGTGAAAGGAATTCCTATATCTTGTCTTTTCCCTTGTTTATTTTAATTATGTCAGTTATAAAATGGAATCTTTTCTTTTTTAGTAAAACCCCTTTCTTGTCAATGAAAACACACAACCTTTTCCATTTTGGCAAGTGTTCATTTAGGGTGTTCAAAGAGATCAGTGCCTAGTTCAACTAATTTTAAGAAGTTTATGCTAAGCTATATGCATAACATGTGTTCCAGCTCTCGCATGTTATTTGATATGAATATAAAAACACATTCCATCTTCTGCCTTTATATGCTAGGATAACAGACAGCAGCTGATAAATATGCAGATACTAAATGCAATTCCTTTAATTGAATTGAAACATTTCTGTCAGAAGCATAAAGGAAAGGCTTGTGATTTTCATGCAAGTAAATGTAATAAGGCTGTCTTTCTGGGTTTTTTCCCCCCTCTCTCAAATGTCTGTGGCTCTATCATACCATAAGGGATAAACTGCTGTTTTAGCAACCTAAGGGGTTGCTTCAAGTAGTGGTGGTTGCCCTTGGTGAAGAATATATTTGGAAAGGTGGTGAAGAATATATTTGGAAAGGATTTGAATGACCTTGTACTTTTGAGCCAGACTGGTGCTATTTATATGTTTCTGCTGAGAAACTCCTAAAGAGACAATTTTATTGTCTGTCGCTGCAAATACAAGAACACTGTAGGAATATCCAAGAAGTTGTCATTGCACAAAAATAACGCGAGTTGTACTTGCAATATTCTTGCATCAGAACTGTAGAGATTTCTATGCTTTTTGGCTACCATGAGGTTTCAAATGTGTATAGATCTTCTGTGCTCTCTCTCATTCAGAATAGCAGCACACATGTGAATGCTGAGCTACACTCCTGGCAGGTGTTCCAGGTCTCCTTGAAGGGGATATATCACATACTATGTAAACACTCTCCATTTGAGCTCAACACTCAAAACCCAAGTTCCAAACTCAACCCCCTTTTTTGAACATGCACAAAAAATAGCAGAATAATGTGTTCTTCAAGCTCCACATTTATACATGTGGAATTTGTTAGACTGTGTGCTTTGGCAGCGACAAAAAAAAAATAAAGAGGAAAGAGAGAAGAAATAAGGACACGAGGAAAAAGAAGACACTGCTAACAAAGACAACACAGCATGAAGAGAAAGGCAAAGGGGGTGGAGGAATTTTGTAGAGCTTTATTGAAGGATGGATTTGTTTCTTTCTCTTCTTCACATTGGTGATCCTCTGTACTTTTATCCTCCCTGTCCTGTGACATGATTTCTTTTTGTGTTGTCAACATGGTGTGGCAATTAGAAAAGGTCCTTTCTGTGATAATTTACTTGTTTAGCTCAAGAAGTACTTCTGTATCTTCTCCTAGTTGACTTGGAAAACCAATTAGTCCTTGTTAGTTGTAGTGAACTCCATGCTTGTTGATTTGTGGCTACATACTCTCAGATTCTAAAGTCTGACTGAAAACACAGACACACTTTCTGATCTACCTGTAGTTTGTATGTTCAACTCTTGACATTTATATTCCATTAATATTATCTTCTCTGGACTGAATGAATATGAAATCTAATCTGTGCTCTTGAGAAGAAATCACAGTAATACTTGAACATACTACGATTAAAGGTATTTGGGTCAAATACTGATTTTTTCCAGTATTACAGTATCAATCAGTGTATTTTAATTCAAAATACAAAGAAGAGTTCATGGAAATAAGTCATACCAAGATGGATTCATTTTCTCAGGGCTGCTATCTCAGTCTGCTGATATGGTAGGCAACAGAAATAATTCTGTTCTTCAAGGAAGAGCTAGGCTGCTGGGTTGAGATAGCCTGTATTTATACTCATTCTGATAAAACCAAGAAGAAATCTGTCAAGTGAAGTCTCTCCAGAGGAGCATGAGCAAAGTGGTTGTCAATGAATGGTGTTAAAGCCCAAAGGATTGGGTTGGGATTGTTGGGGGAGGGAACTGATTTAGTAGCATATTTTATGGTGCATGGATGCAAACAAAGGTGTATATCAGAGATTTCCAATCTAGAATATCTCTAGCAGTGAGCCTCAGAAAATAGACTGGCCATGGCAAGCTGCATTTGTAAGGAGAGAATGAAAACAAGCCAATGTTGCTTGAATGTGCGTTGCTACCAGATGTTCAGTAGAGCTGCAGGTTTCAGAGATGTGATGGACTCCTCTGGACATGGAGCAGAATTCCAGATGATTTGTGTATATTTACTTTTGATATGTCTGGATAGTATAAGGAGACAGATATGTGTGACAATATTTCACTGATTAGCTTACAAAGGAGAAATTGGTAAATATACCCCCAAATTTTGGATGTACAAGTTTGAAAGTTTAGTACCACTATCTGGAACATAATGGTCTGCAAAGGAACCCCTGTGCTGGTTCACATGAATCCTGTGAACTTTTATATTTGTAGTTTCTGTAACTGAAATAGATCTTCTGGGGTCCAAGGTGCTGTATCCCCAGCGCAGGGATTCTAATAATCCTGGCAGCAGATTGATTTTCAGTAAGTAGAGTTTAGATTATGAAATCCCTTCTCTTGCTAATAAACATCTGCTCCTGCAGAAAGATCCACTAAGACTAGTGGAATTACTGGAGTCTTGACTAATTTCGGTGAAATTTCCGCAGTCTTGGTCCACTAGTAGGTAAGCAGTTAGATTTAATTGCATTTGAAAAGGAGTGGAGCAATACCAAAGTACAGGAGGAGAGAAATACCTATAGTGGTTCCTATGGATATGCCTTCGTAGCAGGTGAAATCCACATTCTTATCTGAGGTTTACCTGGAATCCCACCCTGCTATTCACATCCCCTTAAATCCTTGCCTGTCTGTCCACTGAAAATTGACGCATTTGCTCAGACACAGCTACAAGATAAAGTCTGTGCTGTGCTTTAAGAACAGTTCTATCTACTTAGCAGTGAACATGTGAGTGAAACTCATTTTGTTTCCCCAATTCTATTTTATATCTGAGAATTTCTCACCTTTTTCCTTCCTCCTGCACCAGAGACTGCATACATATGTGTTTGTGTATGGTTACCATTTAAATCCTCATTTTAGATGCTCTGTCTCATATCTGACCAGCAGAATCTGTCTCAGCTCAGGAATTTAAAAAGAAAAGAACTCGTTTGAGGTTGGTGAGTGCTGACCAGAACACTGTTAAGTCAGTCATGGTGATATTCATAGGTAGAGGATGTGAATTAATATTTCCATCTTTGAAGGAAAGACAAAATTGATCTGAGTGCTAGGCACACATAAGCATATCTTGAAGAATCTTATCTATGCTATCTAATTTAGAAAGCTGAGTTGGAAGATGAGTTCTCACGTAGAAAATCCAGAAGGAGATAAGCAGCAAATGAGGCAGAGGAGGGAAGAAAAAAAAAAAGTGACAGGGAGGACAGGGGGAAAGAAAATACTTTGATTAAAGAAATTGATGCAATTTACTCTCACAGAGTATTTCATAGCAAAATGTTTTGAGTTGTCTTCTGGACTATCTTGTACAAGAGGCCATGATTCCTAATTCACAAAGTAGAGGCCTGGGCAAAATTTGTCACTGTGTATTCTGCTGTGGGCTACAAGACACCTCCAGAAAGGCCAGTGTGCTTTATATTAGCATCCCCTTATCCATTGAATCATGGCCCTGACATGGCTCTTGCAGCATAAATTAATCTGCCACTCCAAGGAGAAGATTTCTTTCCTCCCCATTGACTTTCTGCTGGTCATTGCTCTTGCTGTCTTGTAATAATGAAAACTAGAATTAAGTGTCCTTTCAGTGCATGCACTCAGGTCTACAGTTATTTTCTTATTCACTGTCCCTTCAACTTCAGAGTCCTTCTTTCTTATTCCCTTATTCTTGTTTTATCTCCGTGTCCTCTCAAATCAAAGCTGAGTGTTATGCTAATCCATCTACTTAGTGAGAGCACAAAAATGTATGTGGTTGCTAAAGGGGCTTAAGTTCAATTCAGGACAAAAGAAACAGTGGTTGGTGTAAATTCTAAGAACTACAGCAATGGGCAACTGACCATCCACTGAAAGTTTGCAGTCAGTCTGTCTGTGGTGTTCTGTGAACTCTCATCCACAAACTTAGAGGTTGCTCTCTCTTTCAGATGAAGGTCTGGGGTCAGCATTAGTGAATCCTATAGCAAAATGAGGAAGGAAAGAGAAACGGACCCAGCGTGACCTAATGACCTGGAAGTGATGCTGAGCAGGATATTGAGGACCTACTGGAGATGAATCTATGGGAGAAAGAAGCAACAGAGTTGAAGTAAAAAAAAACAGTAAATGACTGCCATTGTCTTTGTGACTGTGACTGTGACTGAAGCAACAGCAGCAAGAGTGGGAATATTTCCCAGGTAGTAATCAATCTAGTGAGTGCCAGAAATACTATTGTGGTGTTATATGCTGGGTCACCTCAGGTGGAATTTCAGGGAGATACTAGGGCTTTCCCTTTGAATCCCATCCAACCTCTGCCATGTACAACTCAAAACAGATTTACATGTGAGAAATTTAAGAATGGAAGTACAAGTTTACTCCAGCCACATGTGAACTTGTTGTAAAGCTTGCAATCCATTTCCTTTGCATTTTTCTGTCCATAAATCCATTCTCTGAACAAACTCTTATGCTGGTATGCTCGCAGCATTGTCCCAGACAATTAAAACATCATGGAAACTGTGTGAAATGAAAATATCTCTTGATGTTTTCTGTACTTTAGATCCTTCTGTTTTCTGGCTATGAGGTTGAGAGTTCTGTGGCTTGCAATTTCTCTTCCTTTGTTCGGAACCCTATTCATGGGAAAATTTTCCTTTGTTTTTGTAATTTGGGCTTGCTAATATTTTGTTTATTTTATTTCGAAGGAACTGAAAGCAAACAATATTTTTTGGCCAGCTGCCAAGCAAGCAAGCAAACCATGATATATCTCTCTTTCATGTAGATAACTGATTTCTTAATGAGAGTTTGTAAAAATCACCCTTACTACAGAACTGGTCTGATTTCCTTTCTGCCCCAACCTTTTCTCTATCTTCAGCTCAGGCCCCATCTTTTCTTCCCTGTAGTTTTATTTCATTGGCTTTCTGAGGTGTGGGATGGTGACAATCCCTCAGTGTACCTTTTCTCCATGTCAAATGGTCTTACTTATTTTAACTTATAGGTCCTTATTTGCAGAATACTTAAAGCAATTCATAAGTAAAATCAGATAAGTTTGCAGCACTATTTCTGCATGGCTTTACCTTAACTGATTAATAAAATCACACCCCTACAGTTCAAGGAGAGGTGGGTCAATTCTTTATTTCTGTTTATTTGACCTTGCCCACTACTGAAAGACAAAGAAGGTCCTTTAAAGTCCTACCAGTCCTACCACATTTTGGTATAGGCACCATGCAATTGAATCCATAAGGAATCTAAGCTCCAGAAAAGTCACTGAGCCTCCAAGAAGTAGAATGTGAAGGATAAATGAGTTGGAAAAACAGTAGAGAGATAAGGAGCTTGGTTGCCATGTACTCCTAAAGAGTGCTCCACACCAAAGAGACTGAATTGCCCTCTGAAGATTTGACTGACTTTTCAGTGAGAGCAAGCCCCTGTATCAGCACATAGCTTGAGGTTCATGTGAATTCCTGCTCACTTCTGCTCTGCTCCTCATGCCCCTTTAATAAGGAGAAAATTGATTCCCTGTTTCTGAACAAAGGTCTGTAGCAGGGGGAGAGCATGGTATCCCTGGCTGAGTAACAGCTGGGGAAAAAATGAATAGACCATATGCTGGGAGAGCAGCAGCCAGAACATTGGGACAAAGCTGTGGACCACTGCCAAGCCTTGCAGCTAAAGCCATGGCAGACAAGATGGGGAGTGGAGGGAAACTGCTCAGAAAAACACTGTCAGCAACCCTGCACTGGGTTACTTCTAGGAAATGCAATGTGTAAATCCTGAATGAGACAAAAAAACCTGCTTGTTTTCAGAATGGTCCTTGAAAAGGAAAGTCCTTTACCCAGGTGGGACTGAATATCTTCGTTAAAACGTGCCTAGTTCCCTTATGCTTTCCTTTTTTTTTTTTT